>JADLZL010005222.1:0-21477 GCA_015844335.1 Chrysopogon serrulatus | reverse complement strand
CCATCATGCAACTTACTCTCATCTTACTCAAGCTTCACATTTACTTTTGTAAAATCTAAACTTCAGAATGGGCTTCACTTTTGAAGAAATCTTAAATTAGTCGTTAATAATGGTTATCTCTATCTTTGCATCTCATGCTAAAAATGTTGCATACAATCATACTATCTCATCTCATAAAAATCTCTATAAGCGCTCTCATGGTCCACCTTTGTCTCGGCTTATAAGTAAGTTTTCGCTTTGGAAGCAATTCATGGATGGCTTTATAGCTTTAATTAAACGCGTGCTTAGGGTTAAACAGCCTCCTCAACCATTTAGCACATGGAGTTTAGCTTCGTTGGCTTTGAAGCTAGATTGTTACCAGATACTGGGATATTTTGTAGACTAACCTCCGCTAGAAAAACTTTTAATTTAACTTGGGTAAGTCATGAAATAAATTCAAATTAGAGATGAAGTGCAAAAGACATTATGAATTTCAATAACTTTCTGAGGAAGAAAGCTATCAACTCATTCATCATGGATGGAGAAATTGTGAGTATTAATGGTTCATTCACTTTATCTTCTAATGCAAGCTACTTTGTTCAAGTCATGCCCGAGGAACATGATTCAAGTGCTACCACAATATCACACGCCTTCTTTCATTAGCATGCAGATAGAACAAAATAAAATATTAGACAAGTAACCGTGTTTAAAATTTATATACTCCTTCGGGTATGTACTGCCCACCATCCATTGCGTGCATTAATAATGACTTGAGTGAAAAGAGTCAAAAGATCAGCAGCAAAAAGATGAGCAAAAGAATGAGTGCAACACATAAATGAAGGCATATCCTAAGGTCAGGTCACTGCGCTTCTTGATCTTGGTGCACTACATAAATGCAGCACACAAACATGATATTAGAATTACAACTTCAAATTGATTAACCCGATTAACTCAACATGATCTCTGCTCTTTAAAACTGCTCCTGGCGCACCGTTTTCGCCTTAACCAAAACAAGCTAAAATATTATATTCGACCTTGGGAAGCACGATGATAGCTCATACTTTATATGAAAAATTTATATAGAGATATGTATCAATCCTTCTATTGGTTAAGCTACCTTATTCTTTCTCTACCATGTGGAAATCTTAAATGCACAGCTCAATGCTTAATCTTTTTGATCTACCACTTATGTCAATAACAACAATAAATCATATAACACCAATCAACTTTATCTTTGTTCAAAGTGCCTAAGAATGAGTAGAAAATATAGGATAAATTTGGTTTTGTCGGGTGTTTTTCCACCGCCAGAGTTCATACACTTGATCTCTCGCTCTCTTTGGTTTTGCAAACAGGACATCGAAAGCAAAGTTTATTAATTCTACAAGTGAAAAGTTCTCGTGAACATGCACACGAGCAAGTGATGCCGCCAACTACTATTAAACTCCCACTTCAACCCGACACGGCCAAATCAAAGAACAAAAAGTGACATTACCATCACTCGTAGTATGCAAATCCATCACGACCTCCATCTCAAGATGGAGAGATGCACAAGAGTGGAAGAAATTCCTCGTTTAAAACTCTAAAATTTGACTCACCATAAAGTAATATGGTAGTTATCCCTAATTTAATTTGTGTTTCCATTCATATTAATAATTTTTTCTTTAGCATATTTATCTTCATAAATATTAAAAAAATTTAATAATATCAAAAATAAAATAAATAATAATATTTACCTTTATTTAACCACAATATAAAATATTAAAAGCCTCACGTGAATAAAATTGTAATAACCCCAGAGAATACTTAATAATAAAAAAAATAATGATAGCTATGCATTTTTTTGCATTATAAAAAGTAAAAGTCCCATAAGAATAAATATTTTCTGGTGGCATAAAAAATAAAAAAATAAATAAAAATAATACAAATATATCATGCACTCATATTTAATTTCTACATAATTAAACTAGAAAAATAAAAAGTAATCCTCGCTAAAAACGGTCAATTTAAAATCAACTCATAAGGATAATCAATTATTTTGGCTGATCGCTAACCTCTTATTAAATTCAAGCCTCGAGTTTTTATTTTCTTTTTTGGAGTACAATTATGCATGATAACATTATGACTAAGGAGTGAGTCTATCGCTGATCCCCTAGGACTTTTTGTTGACAAGCTCACTTAAAAGATCATTAACACCAAGTATTGTAAACATTCAGCTTGAGGGAGGAGCATCCCTAGTTATCAGGTAACTATACATAGGCGATATCGATTTTTATATAGTCATTTTATATAGTCATAAAAAATTTAAAATACTAAAAATATATGGGCACATGAAGGTCCATGTCTTTTAGAGTCTTGTGAGTCCAATAATAAATAAAAAAGATAAATAATAAATTAAAATAAAAAACAAAAAAATACTTATCTATGTATTAAGGTGTGATCATAGAGTGTGTCTAGTTAGTAAGAGTCAAATAAAAACTGAAGAACATTAAAATTTTATCTTTGGAGATGATGAATAGTTGCTTCACTGCATCTCCTTTCAAGTGACTAGTTTTCAACCATGAATTCTTGAAGTTTAGACATGACTACTTTAATATAAGAATTTACTCAACCTAAAATTTGTGGGAGGCATATGTTTGAGCTGAGTCTAGGTAATGATTGATATGATACTTGAAGGTCTAAGCTGTTATTTATCTTATTCCTAGCATTACTAAGTTCCTGAGATTTATTTTGAAAACTTAAAAAATCTTAATGAGAGCTCTTGTATGACAAGGTTTGAATTTCTACCAAAGCCATATAATATATTTAGCGTTAGGAAAATATTTGTGCATTCATGCTGCTTGTGCTTTACATTGAGTTCAGTCAACATTTGTTGTATACCTTATGAGAGCCTTGTCATGCTTTTAAAAATCAAGATCACTTACACACTTCACCCACATATATGCATTACCCTATTCTCGGGATGTAAGCGCAATCATTTTTCCACTTTCATCTAGATCCACCTTTAAAAATATTTTTCTCCTACACTAGGAGTAAACAACCAAAATATACCCTATAGGACAATCCCCCTATTTAATTGCTCTAATTTCCTTATCATTATCTCTAATTATTTATATTCCAAAGGATGCATGTGGCTATGCAAAAAAGTATTGAAAAAAATATTAGAAAAGAAAAGAGAATTAAAAAATGGACAAATGTCCAATAATTAAAACAATGGGTACATAGATACCGCCTCCCGATTAAAAAAAAAAGAAAAAGAGAAAGAAAGAGAGAATAAAGATAGCCCATGTTTTCCCCGCCTAAGTTTTAAAGGAGGGGAGTTATCTTCAAAGAGCAAAGTTAGAATTAGATTAGCCACCAAATACCATATAAATACATCTATCCACCATATTCCATGCACATGCACATCTTGGATTTGATTGTATGCCCCCCATTCTCCTGGATCCATTGTTTGACTTTACAACATATGAATTGCAAGTATGCTCGCCCTTGTTATTACCAATTCTAAGCTCCCAATATAAATCCTTAGTTGTAGGAAGATATAACATTATTAATGCCTCAATGAGATCCATAAATACCATATATATTAAAGAGACTTGAGGGTGTCATACAATTATGCTCCCCGAGTTTTATTTCAAAAAACTTACAAAACTCCTGAATATTGGTACCGGTGAAGAATTTGAGACATAGTGCTTGACTTGATTGTTCTATCTTTTGATTGCTCAAGACTTATACAAAAGCTAAAAACCCTATAGTTAAAGGTAAAATGGGTAAGTTTGAAAGTTAGGAGCGCTTTTGTCTAAACCGAGGAAAATTTATGTTTAAAAGCAAGTGTGCTTAAAAGAAATGAAAGTATCAAAAAGAACTCCCCGATCCAAGTTTATTAACAATTAGACTTAAGTTGTTTGCCAAGGATCGCAAAAAGATAAGCTTTGGGGAGTTGTTGACTGTGGATAACGCCAATATTTATTAGAACTTTAGACATGAAAGGATACATAAATACACATTAGTCTAGGGTTTTAACCGACAATTTCCACGAAGTTTTGCATTATTCTATATTTTCCTGTGGATTATTTTAGAAAAAGCATAAAAGAGGGATTATAGTGCATAATTATCATGAAACTTATCCGTGTCGGAAAATATCGCCATCGCTCAGAAAAACGTCTAGAAGACACCTGAAAATGACCCATTGGGAGTCCAGTACGCCGGCCGGCTTACCCCACCCCCCCTAGGGGCATCTCGGCCGCTTCCTTTCCGAGTCTTCTTCCCCCACGCTTCCTTGGCACCTGCTGCAGCATCCCTCCGTCGATTTAAGGCCTTTCCTGATCCGACAAGTGCACACAAACATGAAGACGCGATCGATGACGTGGCGGTTCCTTGCCCCTACTCCACCTTTGGCCTATATAATGACGCCCCAAGGCCCTTCCTAGAGGCATTCTACACCCTCTTTGCTTCATATTCTCTACATAATTTAGGGGGTGGGGTCCCTCTAGTTGATCTAGTTCTAGTTCATCTAGTTCTAGTTCATCTAGAAGCATTAGGAGGAGACTAGTTCTAGATCTAGTCTTGTTTAGAGATTAGAGAGAGATAGAGTAGAGAAGTAGAGATTCCTGGAGGAGTTCCGCCTGCCTGCTTCTTCTTCGTGGTCGTATTCTTCGATTCACCGCCGTCCTGTGAGCTGCTGCCTCGAGGTACTTTTGTATTCTATTCTCGATTCAAGTAAGCAGTTGTTCTTATTTGTTCTTAAGTTCACAAACATATTAAGTGCTTTGATCTTGGTCATTACTTGGTTGAAGAAGTATTTTTATAGTGTAGGCGTGGTGTCTAGGCTAGGTTTACTTTTATGGATGTCCCCCCGACAGTCAATAGTGGTAGTTCACGCAGGTGACTTTATAGCTGCGTTAATTCCTCTCGTATCCACTTTCCGTTGATAGACTAATAGGCTTATAGGTGCTTTTGGTGGATTACCTCAAGTTTCTTCTCCTATTCAAAGTTACTTGCCCAAGAACGGTATTATACAAAGCTTACCTATTGTCAAAACTAGAGTTCAATAGCTATTTCCTTTCTTGATATTATCTAGCCTAATTATAGGTTAAGTCTATATACTTTTATCATCATCACAATCTGTTCCTGTGGATACGATATTTAAAAACTTCCTCGGTAAAATGTGACACCGGTATGATATCTGGTGGCGCTATGGATAATCCTACTTTAAAACTTATTTAATGGAGTGCGCTTAATTTATACAAACAACAAATGGCCCTAATCCGCTCCTCGCCTTGTTGTCAAACACCCTACAACAAGATCCGGCTTCATCGGTGGTCGACCTGTAGTGCTTCCACGTGTAGGCCGGCTCCAAAGACTCCAATCGGCAAAACCAAACCAATGGGCGTTCTCACAAGAAGTCCTAGGATGCCATTCACCCGGCGCTAGACCAGACCACCGCAACCTCTAGGGATCGCCCAAGACCCACCCACATGATTAAGAAAAATTATTAGTTCCTATTGATATTTTGAACATATCATACGAAAAGTATTTGGAACATCTTAAGTTACTTTGGCTTTGGGGGTTCAAGACGAACCAACCCGCATCCGGCAACAACAACCTGGCCTTCCCTCGAGGGAGGCTCGCCGGTCCCTCAATATTGTGCACACCAAAGACACCTGAACCGGGCTGGAACTCTGTCCCTCCCTCCCTCTTCCTCTTCCTCCTCCTCCCCTCGTCCCTCTCCTCCTCCTGTACCTTACCTCCCCCTCCCCGCACCTGGCCAAGCCCTCCTCCCCCCTCCCTGCCTCCCCCGCTGGCCGTCCGGCGGCACCCAAGGTGATGTGCAAGGGCTCTCCCTCCTCCTACTCCTGCTCCCCGCCCCCCCGCCGCCGACCCTTCTCGCTCTTGCAGCGACCGCACGCTCCTCACACCGCCCACCATCTTCACTCAATCACCTGCAAATTTAGAGTAGACCAATTAGCACAAATAAACAAGTACTTTTGAAATAATAGATGCATAATAAATAAATATAATATTATATATTAGAAATATTCTTCTCGGACTATTAATTAGATTATAAGTCTTATCATTATCCACCAAGTCGAATTGCTCCAAGTAAGAAAGTCTAAGTCCTGAGGAGGAATCTTTGTCTTTATTTTCTAAATGCAATCGTTTAGCATTTGTGTCCTTCACATTAACCACCTCCCCCTTCCATTCTCGCTGCCAACCCACTCGTTGTTCATTCCATCTCGACGCCTTTAAGTCTATCTCGAACCTTCCTTCTAGCCCATCTTCTTGATAGAACTTCCGTCATGTGGTTGCTAATTAAGTTGTAGTCTTCATCGCTGGGGACCGTATTCCTACCGCAAGCGGTGATACCTTATGCACAATATCCCACCCCTTTAAGATGCTATTTGGTTTTGCATGCATATGAGAGAGATAATAAATCCTATGTGTAGCTCCGCGGGCCGAGCCACAATATAGACATCGCCTCCCGGGTAAGATGGAATCCTATTGAATTTTGACTAGCCCAAGATTAGCATGTGTCTGTCTGTTACCGCAGATCAAACCAATGACACTTGAATATTTTATTGTGAGTTAGAGGTTTGCAACCCTAAAATTGAGTTCGATATTCTCTTCACCTTCCATAATACTCGACATTATCAAGGCTCTGTGTAAAAAACTCGAACATGTGGTTCTTCGATTCTCCGTTGTCATAGCTTGATGTACAAAAGCATTAACTATTCACAACATAAATCGAGCAAAATGACCCGATCCTATATTCAAAGCCATTAGCAACCCGTCTTAATCCCCAAGACTCACAGGTGGGTTCACTTTGAGGCCTACAGGGATGGAGTAGGTTAGATCGTTTCTATTATTTCCGCACATACGTAACTTGCAATGTAAAAAATAATCAAGAAGGGTACCTTGTTTTGGAACCAAGAAATGGAATCGCATTCCACCTCCCACCCCATTTCTAAGAATGGCATCACCTCCTCATGGGGGTAGGTTCCCATTCATTCATTTCTGATCGAAAGAAATTCCCCCTGTGTAATGAGAAACAATGTGGGTCAAACACATATAGCATGATGAAATAGTTCATGAGTATGGAACCGCCTGCTTGAGAACTTTTCTACCGCAAATCATCTTCACTTCATCAAGGTGGTCAATGTGACATATAGCATGATATTTGCGCCACCTCGTCAGTCCCCATGACTTCAGGGAGTCGATGCACTTGCGCTTCTCCGTGTTCTTTGAAAAGGCCTCTCTCTCTCGAGGTCTTCGACTCATTCTCATCGCAAGATTGTAACGATTCGGGTGGGATTATGCACGCTAGTGGAGTTTGAGCCACCATAGTATGTCGCTGTGAAGTTCGATACCTCCTCATTAAGAATGTGTATGCCTCCGCCATGGGATGCCTCGCATTTTATTTTTATTTCTACATTTCTTTCTGAGAACCTTTTAAACATCTCTCTCCACGGATAGCACCAACGAATCGCACGGCAATCGTGCCTCTGCGTGAGGGATAGGTGCAATTAAGTCGCCGCATCGGATGGAAGTTGAAGCCGTGGGAAAGATCTTCTCCAACTTACAGAGCAAACACAGTCATTTGTAACTCCAAGTCTTCAACCACCTTCCGCGATAACTCCTCTCACACGTAGCAAGCTAAGAAATAGCTTCAACTCGGCTTCAAAGACTAACCACACATGCTCAGTGGACATAGCCTTGAACCATGCGCATGCGAAGCCGCTTCAATCCATATGTGGTACTCAGTGACTCTTTATCCCTAAGACTTTTTAGAGTATCTAATTTGACTCCCTCCCAGATTTGTCGCATACCCATCGTGGAACGCACTGACTCGGATTCATTCTAGTACTTCCCTCCTCTAGGGCTTCTTCCCGACGTAAATTGACATCATGCTTTGTCCAGCTTCTTGCCACGTGTAGGAGGTTTCATTTTCGCTTTGGTCTATGGCATAACGCTGCTGATCCACTCAGCCTTAATGTTGTCCTTTTGTCTTATCGGGTTTCCATCAAGCGTTGCCCAGTGCCTCTGCAAAGAATATTCTTCTTAGTGTGCATACATCAAGGTTGTGTGGAAGGAGCAGCATCATTATAATAAGGCCCAAGTCAAGTCGGGACTTATGAGTCCACATATGTTGCTCACCATATCCCACAAACCGATGTCCTTTGCCATCAATGACCACAGAGCATCTATCCGAGCATGAACCTCCAAGCACTAGTCCTCATCTGTGCTTCCTCTATCACTACGACACCTTCAGATGAAAATTCTTGATGTCTTGTCCGAATGGATGGGAAGGAGGTAGGAATTGCTTCGATGTTTGTCGAACTGATCGAAAACTTCTCACGCCCTTTAGCAACCAAATGAACCTCACGCCTCCTTGCATATGGACATGGGTACTTCCCGTGAACACACCAAAGTGGCAAATATCCCATATGCCACGAAGTCGTGCAGGAGTAGTGGTACCACACATACATTTTGAAGTTGCGATTTTGTAGCTCGGTCTGTGTCCATATGCCATGCACCCAAGCATCGATCAATCATCAATCAGGAGGCACCATGAACACACCCATATTATTCCCTCGGATGCCCCGGAATTATCAAGGGACAAGAATACGCATTTCGCTTTGAAAGCATACGCCGGGGGAGATTCGTGGGGATAACGCAAAACGGGCCAACATGTGTATGGAGCAGCCCATCATTCTATAAGGATTGAACACATCCGCTTTCTAGCGCAACACGCATACTTTCGAAGCCTCTTTTGCTTTTGTCTTTATGCTTTGCGCTATCAAAAGTGGATCCAAGCCTCACCATCTGATGCATGATCATCTTGAGTCAGCATTGTATCGCGTACATTTTTCTATGCTATGTCATCCGCTTAGTAGACTCCTCGCGTGTAGCCGTTGTAGTCCTAGTAGCCGGTGTTTAGCCCGCAGATACCCGCACACTACGAGTTCCGTGGCGCTGATCGGACCTCGGCAAAATAACTAGAACTTCGGCGTGCGATGCGACGAAAGACACACGGTTTTATCCTGGCTCGGGCCCTACGGCGTCGAGTAAAAGCCCACTCCCGGTCGGGCCTTGGCCTTTTCGCGTTGGATTGATGATCTCGGTGTGTGTAGTTGTTCCATGTTACAAAGAGGGTGCTCTCAGCTCCTTTTTATGAGAGGGAAAAAGAGCCGAGGCTAAGGTTTCTAGTCCTAGTCGGACTTGTAAAAAGGTGTCTGCTCTTATTACGAGATGTCACTTTCTGTCGCATCGACTAGGACGATCCGCGTTCTACTCGGATCCGGTCTTCTTCTTCTTGTCCCTACGGATGCAGTCTTGATGAGTACTCGAGTGCAGTCCCGCTGCCAGACAAGCCCCACGAGCATTTCAAAGTAGAACTCGAGGGAGCTCTTTTTGCTTCACGGCGTGATGCTTTGAAGTGATCAAGTCTGAGCATTTCTCTCTTGCCTTCTTGTGCGCTGTGAGGTGCACTCTCGTTGAGTCGTAGCCCCGAGCCTCTTGCTATTTATTTATAAGTAGATTTTGGAGGGTCTTTGAAAAGAAAAAGTTGAGGGTGTATGCGCCACGAGCCCCCAGAGCCTTTGCTGCGAGGTTGTTTTCCGTATAAAAAGAAGTCGAGACAATGGCTTTTTAGTCTTCCTGCGAGGTTCTTGTATCTTGCAATTCTTAGCTGTGCCCCCGAGCCTTTGTGCGAGTTGTTTTTCTAGGTATAGAAGTCGGGGCAATGGCTTTTTGAGTCTTTCTGCGAGTTCTTGTGTCTTGTAATTCTTCTGCTGCGACCCCGAGATTTAGGCTGCGGCCCAGACGCTTATGCGAGTTGTTTTTCTTTTTGTGGTAATCTTTTTCGTTCGCATCAGAGCCTTTGGTTGCAGTTTGCGAGCCCCTGATTTTCTCGAGTTCTTCTTCCTTGAGAAAGCGGACAAGTGCTAACGATGACCTTGCTTTTTCGCGTCGCTTTATGTCGGCTTTTTATTGTTGGGCGTTGGCGGTGGTGATATAAAGGCTTTTCGCATCTTTGGGATATGCACGGAATATACTCTTACAGTTTGCTCTCTTTGCGCCTTCTTTTATTGTCTTTGTCGGTGTTTTCTACGAATTGGTGAGCTTGGTCCATGTACACCGATCTTGGCCTATAAATTGCACTTCCCTTTTCGGTTGTTTTGAGGGTCTTATAGTATGCTTCTTCTCTGTTTTTGTGACAATGATAGTTTACGAGGTTGAGCCGACCCCAGGGCTTCTTTCTTGTTCTTCCAGGTATGGTCTATTTAGTGGGTAGAAGAATTCTTGAGACGAGGGATTAGAGAACTAATCCCGGGTAGCGTGTGATTGGAGGCTGGATTGCAGTGAGGTAGAAGAAGTCTTGAGATGTGTGCCTTTATGTGGGTCATTTTGCACTCTTAGTTCTTCTTTTCCACTACTGCCGAACATATGCTCACTAGTGGGAAGGTTTGCCCGATCCTACACGGTCCCTCTAACGTGCGTTACCAAAGCGGCCCTGACCAGGCCAACATGCTGGAGCCCTCTTGTTCACATGGGGTCGATTCAACTTGTGGTACGGAGGCGATGTGATGCTTGAGAGTCGGTGCTACTTTTGGCGACCTTAGATGCCTTTGTGTTGGTGTATCTAAGGTTGCTTTCGGATACTCGGCCCGGTGTCTTAGGAGTAATGCACGATTCGCAATGGCTATCACCTTGATTTGTCAGGTTACGCATAATTGTTTTCTATGGCGGAATTCTCGGGTTCCTTGTGCTATTTGCTTTGGTTTCTTGATTGATGGGTCTTGTGAAGACTTGTAACCTTGTATCTGTAATATTGAAGAATATTTGATCTGCAGATGATCCGAGTTGTTTTTGTCTGAGTTTATGGTTGTCGCCGAGCCGACTTGTTTTTATTGATATGAAGGCGTATGTCTTTGATTACTAGACTTCTTTTGGCTTGAAGTTGGTCTTCATTGGAGTTCTTTGTGCGAGTCTTCTTTGTCTTGAGCTAGTTTGGTGATAATATTGAGCATAGTACGCTCTTTTCTTTGTAACGGCAATACTACCGTTGGTGGAGTAGCGGGATACAGGGGCCGTTATCCCGATGACTTAAGGGTTTCTTGGGCCCTTCTATTTTTGGGCATTGTATCCGTTGGCCTTTACGTTGCTTGCTTTCTCTAAGTGGGCCTCTTAAAGCATCCGCGCCAAATTCTGGTCTTTCTTGTTTCTTGCTTTACCTTGCCCTTTGTTACCGACCTAGCTTTTGGCGAGAAAATCCTAATCGTCCTCATCCTTGAGTTGGTTCCGAGTTTACTGCCCAGCTTAGTTTGTGATTGGTTGTATGGGAAGGAAGGAGGTGGCCTCAATCGATTGGTTGAGAAGCGGTTCTTAAGGTGGAGGGTTGGCGGCGGTGAACCACGAGTTCTTTGCTATGAAGGCCATCATAGGGCTTTCCCCTCAAACTACTCAAGGGCTTACTTAGGTTGTGGTTGGAGGGACTTGGGTATGATCGACCCTAAGGCATTCTCTTTGGGTTAGCTCATTGAGCACCGAGTTCCTTCCTCGCCGGGGAGATTGTTCTTTTTTCTTTTTTTGTTAATTTGGACTCTACGTCTCTTCCGGCTTGTACTTTTCTTCATCGTTTCCTTCGCTACTTACATCTCTCTTCATGATCGACCCCGAATGGGATTCTTCACCTCTCTGTCTTTGTTCACTTTTGTAGAAACTTTTCTTGGAATTCCCCTTCTCGAATCTCTTCCGTTTCTCTTTCGTCTCAAACCACAACCGAATGAATCCCTCCATACCTTGGATGTGGAATTCAGTTCGTCGAGATAAGTGATCTCATTATTTCAATTATGATCTTGTTGATTACGTCAAGGGATTGGCGATCCGAGTGAGTTCTATCTTGGCAACCTTAGGGGGTGGGTTGGTATTCCGCGCGGACCTACTCGGGTACCATACAGCGTAGTTAATGGCGGTGGGGAAAAGATCAACTCACCCACCGCTTTGAGTACAATCTTCTTCTGACATTGTTTGATCGGATAAGCTACCGAAACAACATGGCATACGGTTTTTGCTATAGTGGCGAGCTACCTTCACCCGCCCGGTGCGACCATTGAAGGCGGGCGACCACTACGGCTTTGAGTACTTTCGTTGAAGACCCTTCTCGGATGGTGGCGACTTAGGGTTGTCCAATGATGAAGTGCTTATGCGTCTTCAGAAGATTCTGAAGGTACCGCGGTGGTTCGATGATTGGGTTTTGGGTACTGGCCGGGGCAATCCTCCCCTACGTGAGTACTTTTCTTTTCTTTCCTTTTGTTTCCTGAATTCTTTTGTCTATGCATTGTTTTTCTTTTTTGAAGCCTTTTGGCCGGGGATTTTGATAATGATGCTTCTGCAGCGTAGGTGGAGAAGATTGTCCCTCCTCCTGCTCCTTGTCTGTTGTTAGCCATCGAAGGTCGACTTCTTTATCTGGTCTTTCTTTTAGTGGAGAGTGTTGAATATGTTCCTTATCGGTAGGTGCTCCTCCTCGAACCGATGCTTTGGTGCTAAGAGAATTTGGGCGGGTGATTCTTCTTCGGTATTAGCGGGCGCGGACTTCCTCAGCCTCGGCCGGTAACGCCGTATAGGTGGTGGACTTTTGTTCTTTCTGTTTTGTTTTCTTTGGAGAGTAGTCGACTTCTTTCTCTAGCAGGTGGTTACTTCTGTTCTTATTTTTGAAGATAGGCGGATGGATGTTCTCCTTCTTCGTCGGTGAGGGTTGTTCTTATGTTTTCTATCTTTTTGCTTGTTTGGCTTGTTTGACTTGCCTTTGCTTTTTAGTAATTGTCGGGCTGACTTCTTCTTCTTCTTTACGACTTTTGGGACCTTTCTTGGTCCTGTTCCTTCTTCGAGTTGTTGGTGGATCTTGGCGGTTATCTTTGCCTCCCTCGACCTCGGATGGCTCTTCGTCGTGTTGTTAAGTAAGTGTTTGTCTTCTTTGATTTTATTTCTTTTTATTCGGCCTTTTGCCTTTAACTTTTTTGTAGGTCATCAGCTCGACTTCTTTTGCTCTCGGCTCATTTCGGAGAAGGCGTGAAGCGTTGGGATTATAAGATTCGGGTAATGCGCTCCACGATCCCTGAATCCATCCTGTTGACTTCTGCTTGTACGTTAACTTCCTCTCTGCGCGGTTATTCTTCCGACCTCTTCTCTCCACATGGCTCGAGGTCATTGCGTCGACTTCTTTGGGAGTAGAAGTTGCCTTTCGACCTCGACTTCTTCTTCGTTATCGGGGTTGGGTGTTCTTCTCGCTTTATGTAGCCTCCTTTGGCTCGCTTGGGATCTGATTCCGTGACCGAAGTTGGTGCGGGATCTTGAAGAGGCTTTCAACCCGTTCTCGTCTCAGAAGCGATCGAGGAGTTCAAGTCTTTTTTGTTGAAGCGTTTTTCGGGTATTGTCGACTTGTTTTATCCGGTTCTTCTTTTTCTTTACCTTTTCTTTTTTATTTAGGAATATGTTAGTGATTTTGACATCTTCTTTGGCTCATCACGAGTCTCAAAGAAGTTGTTGGATGGTGGCTTCTTCTCTTGGCGAAAGAACTTGATGAAAGCGCAAAAGCATAATTCTTAGGAGGTTACTTTGAGAGCTCGAATTATTCTTCTTTGTTGATTCGAGAAAGAAGGTCTCGAGATCTTCAAGGTACTTCTTTTGGGTATCATCCTTAAGCTTGTGTAGTTATCGACTTTTGCTTTTTATCGACTTCTTTTGTTGTTTTTGTAGCTTTGAAAAAGAAGAAGTACTCGGAGAAAACTTCTTGAAGCATTGAAGTCGTCAGATCCTTCGAGATGATTCGGAGAAGGTAAAGATCTTGAAAGAGATTTTTGGCTCAAAGCACGGGTGATTAGGCGTCAGTCAGCGGTCGAGATCTTTTGCAGGCTAAGAAGACAATAGGGATTTGTCTACTGTCGTCGGCTTACGAGAAGATAAAGTGGTCGGCTACGCTGGGTTAAATGCGAGTCTTGCCACTATCTCTTGAGGCGCTTTGAAGATGTCGGCTTTGACTTTGGTTCGATTCCTTCCTCTTAGGCTCGAGGAGGACCATCAACCGCCAAAGATCTTTGCATTCTGCTTGCGCGTCCAAGGGTGTTGGCTCGCCTTTGTCCAGAGTGGTTGACTAACTTCCCTCTTGATAGGGTAATGGATGAGCCCCTCATACCGAGAAGAAGAACAAACCTTGGCGGTCAGATGCAGGCTATTTGTCTTGTCTTTAGCTCAGGATTTCCACCGGATCTTGTAGAAATAGGACGGCGCCCGTTGATGGTGATGGTGGTCGACGGTAGTAGACTTCTTTGTAATGATACTTTGATGCTTCTTCTGATTTTGTATAAAGATAACTTCCTTAATTTTGCCCTTGATCAAAATTTGTTTTTTGTTTACATTTTGAGTGTCAGAGTAGTTGGACTCGGAATTGTCTTTATGTAGTTGCCTTTTCTGAATGAATAGTTAGAACCGTGGCTCTCATCAGGATTCTATATCTTTAGAAGTCGGGATAGGTCGGCTCTTTCTTTGGCTCTCATCTAGTCTGAAAAGGAGCTAGGGTAGGTGAGTGTTGACTTTTTAGCCCGTACTCTCATCGGTATTGTGAAAACAATCCGGAATAGTTGGGCTCGGAGGCTAGGTTGTAGCCATTTTGCACTTCAAGCGAATGTTTGCGGACCGTAGGCCTCATCCGAGTTCTTTATTCTAGAAGTCGGGATGGGTCGAAAGCTCTCTCTTGGCTCTCATCTAGTCTGAAAGGAGCTAGGATTGGGCGAGTGTTGGCGGCGTACTCTCATCGATTGTTGTGAAAACAACCCGGAGGGTCGGCGTTTTTGCTCTCATCGGGGGGTTCTATGTTGCCGGAGGGAATCGGCGTTTTACTCTCATCGGGGGTTGCCGGGTTGTCGGCGTTTTTGCTCTCATCGGGGGTTGCGGGGTTGTCGGCGTTTTGCTCTCATCGGGGTTGCGGGTTGTCGGCGTTTTGCTCTCATCGGGGTTGCGGGTTCTTTTTTGCTCTCATCGGGGTGAAGGGTTCTTTTTATCAAAGAAAGAGGCGGTATGATCTGCTGCTGAATCTTTCTTATTATTATTTCTGGAGAAGAAGTACATGTTTGTTTGTTCTATGCAAAGCGTGTAGGCTAGGAAATGCCATGTGTTCTTGATTGGTGCTCCATCTTACATCGTGCTCGTGGGATCGGGTCCTTTTACTTTTGATACTATGAAGGTCCTTCCCAAGGACTAAGTAGTTTGTGCCATTTGTCGGTTTCTAAATTTTTCTTAGGACTAGATGGCGGTTTGTAAAGTTCTCGGCTGGACGTTCTTGTCATAGTATCTTCTTAATCCTTGCATGTATCTTGCTTATTTGTAGTGTTGCATTTACTCGACCTCTTCTGTTTGTCGATTTCTAGTCTCTGGTTTCCTCTGCTTCTCCTTCGTTATATTGTTCTATTTTTGGTGATGTCCAAATCAAATCTGGCGGTGGTACAACACGACGTATACTAAGAAGAATGGTGAATAACTGTTGCTACGCTTATTTGAGTTCTCGGCCCCGGACTACTTTTGGCAATTTGTCTATCCACTTGGATCCGTAGTCCTTTAAATCTTCATCTGATCTTGGTTTTTAGTCCTGCCAAGATGAGGCCGTTGGCTCTTTCTACTTGACCATTAGCGAGGGGGGGCCTGCGTGCATAATCGATGTTGAATCCCGCAGTCTTGTGCCCAACTTTTGAACTCATTGGTACGTGAAGGGTGATCCCAAATCTGTGATTATTACATTTAGGCATCGAATCGTGCATGATTTCTTGGATAAACTCTTGAGCTTTGGCTGAACTATATTTTACCAATGGTTTGTATTCTATCCATTTGGTGAACTTGTCGATGGCGGCGAAAATGTATTGAATCCTCCTTTGGATTTCTTGGTGGTCGGACTTGATCAAGCCCCGACGCATGAAGGGCCAATTTGGTGGGTTGCATATTAGATTATGTTGGAACATATGCTTACTTTGTCTTGCAAACATTTGGCAATTTTTGCAATATCGACTAGTTCTTCTGCGTCTTTTAAAGCTCGGCCAATAGAAGCAGCGATGGGAAAGCCTTCCCTACGGTGTTCTTGATGATCGTGATTCCCACGACAACTTTGAATGCATCTCTAAAATTTCTTTTTCCTTCGTATTTGGTGCACTTTAGTAATACTCGATGATCTTTGCTCTCTTGGCAAAGATTGTCTCCTACTAGGACATAATTTTTGCTTCTTCGATGACCAGGTAGCCACGCCTTATTTTTCGGTAGTTTTTCTCCTTGATGTAGTCTATGAATACACCATCCAAGTTGGATTATGCGAAGCCCGATTGTTAAGATTTTGGTCTTGTTCGTCTTCTTTTTGTCTTCTTTTTCGTTAGTCTTGATAGATGGCTTTGCTTAGCTCTTTTATAAACACTCCGGTAGTACTTTTGCCTTCTGTGAGCCTAGTTTGGCTAGTACGTAGAACTGCGACGTTTGAGGTCTGCGTAGTATGTGGTGTACTTCTAAGCCTTGAAAATTTTTCTCAAGTTTTTACGATTCGGAGCGGTAAGCATCCATGTTTTCTTTAGTATCGATCCACTCTTTGTTGACTTGATTGGCGACTACTTGCTGAATCTCCGTAGACTAATAGTCTTTTTTGATTCCAAGTGAAGTTGCTATTTGTAATCCATGGATAAGTACTTCATATTACGCTTCATTGTTAGTACTTTGCCATAAGATTTGTAGAGCGTATCTGAGTTGTTTTCCGTGCAGTGCGATGTAAGGAGTACTCCTGCTCCTGCCCCCTCCTAATTTTAAAGAGAGCCATCAAAGTACATTTTTCGATTGGTCTAAGATGGTTAATGCGGGTAAGGTTGTTGTATATTCGGTCCGTGCAGCGATGAAGTCGGATAGTGCACAGACTTGATTGCTTTTCTTGGTTTGAACTCAATCTTGAAGTTCCGATTCATTTTGCCCATTTTGAGATTCGTCTGTTGAATCTCCGATTCCTTAGAATGTCTCGTGGAAAATGTATTGCGATAACGATCTTGTGCCCCGAAATAATGCTGAGCTTTCTTGAAGTTATGAGTATAGCGTAAAAAGTAGTTTACATGCGTGTGGATATCTTGTTTTTGATATTGTGAGGACTTCATATGTAGTATCTTGGCCTTTGCCTTGTACAAGTGCCCTTGTTCTTCTCTTTCACCACAATTCAACGTCTTGGCGGCGGGGAAGTTATTCTTTGTGATATACAACATTAGTTCTTCATCGCCTCTTTGGTGGTACTGGTATGGGTGATGTCTTTGATGTAAGCTTTTAATTTGTCAAAGGCTTCTTGTGCCTCTCGTTCCATGTAAATTTATTAGTCTTCTTTAGAAGTTTGAAGAAAGGTAATCCGCTTTTCTCGAGAATGCGGAATAAAATGCGTTTGTGACTGCCATGCATCCGATTAATTTTGTAGGTCTTTGATGTTAATGGGATGGTGGTCCCATATGGACTATTGCTTTGATTTGTTTTGAGCTAGCTTCAATTCCTCTTTTCGCGATTAGAAATCCGGTAGTTGTCGGATGATACTCCAGCGCTTGTTGGGGTTGAGTTTTCACTTCCATTCTTTGAGGGTTGTTGAAGTTTGTTGTAGGTCTTCTATTAAAAAGAATCAGGTTCTTTGTTTGTGACTACATCGTCTACGTATCTTACGCGTTTTTCCTATCGATCCCCAAACAAATTGGATTATCTTTTGATATGTTGCTCCGGCATTTTGAGTCAAAAGACATTGTTTTATAACGGTGAGCACCCGAAGAGATGTAATAAAAAGAAGTCTTGCCTTAATTCTTCCTCTTCTAGTCGCGATCTAACGGTATCTGAATAGCGATCAAAAGGATAATAAAACATCCGGTTTGAATCTACTATTGATCAATTCTTGGTAATCCGAAAGGGTCTTTTGGGCAATCTTGTTAAGATACTTGATAGTCACATTACATTCGCCATTCATCATGTGTTCTTTTTTATGTACTAGGGCGGGGTTTTGCTAACCAATTTGGATGGAGGATTTCTCTTATAAAGCTGCGACATTAATTCGGGCTATCTCTTTCTTTATTGCTTCTTTTCTTGTCTTACGTTGAAAACGTCGTATTGTCTCACGCTTGACGGTTTGTTCCTTTGTTGACTTCAATTTTGTGCTTTCGACCCACTTCATGGGACTCCGGGCATATCGGTGGTTTCGGTGCAAATATGTCCTTGTTGTCGCGTAAGGAAGTCGGTGGCGCGGATTTCTATTGATAGGTAGATGTGCGCTGATTGTGGCGGTTTAGATGGATCCATTTGTCCCAAATCAATCTTTTTGGTGTTCTCTCCTTCCTTTGTGGTGATTGTATTTTGCTTTTTGGTAGGGATTTCTAGCTCTTCGATCTTTGTCTTTTCTACTTAGAGTTGATTTCTCCTGTGCTTTTTTGAGGGATATTTGTATTGCCTGTACATCCCACATTCATAAAGCTCTTTTAAGATCTCCTTGTAGAGAAAAGTACTCCATGGTCACGGCATTTTGAGTGGTAGGCCATGGATAATCACGGTATTGCTAGGAATTTTGCTGGTCTTTGGTCTTCCCAATATAGCGTGATATGAAGATTCAATCTGCCACTTCAAATTTTATGAGCTACATCCTTGTAATTTCTTTGGAGTTCCAAATATTCTTGGAAGTGTAATCTGTCCAAGAGGCATAGGCTGGTCTTCACTAGTACTGTGCGCGTAGAGCGATGCGTGGTAGGTGTGATCATCTTTAAGAACTCTGGTCATCTTTTTTTCAAGGTATCGGCGAAGATGATGTTGGTAAGGCTCCTCCATCAATAGGTACTTTTGATAACATTTCTTCTTTGCTTTATTGTTGGTCAGAGTACTAGTGGATATAGCCTGGCGTTTCCAACACTTGTCCATTGATCTTCCGCGTGGTTGGATTGGGTATTGAACCCGGTTTAAGGAGAAATATCTTGGTGTGGTGATTCTGTTTGCCATTATTGATCGAGTTTGTCTTCTTGTTTGCTTCTAGAAGCGGTACTCCAGGAAGATTCAATCTTGTTGCTCTTGGGTTTTGGGCGGTTTTACGTTGTGTTGTTCTCTTCTTTCTTTTCTTTGTTTTTCTTCTTTTTCTTGTTTGTCTTTCTTTTGTACCTCTCACGAAAGATCACGGCATTCTCCCATGGATGAGTTTGTTGGATGGTAGATGCATTTCATGTTTTCAAGATCTTCAAATCTTACGGTGGGTAAATTTTTTCCTTTAGGTGGATACCACCATGTTGTCTGAATATCTCCTTTTGTTGTAGAGTTCTTGTCACACACATTTGTCTTGAGCGTTCCATCTTTCGAGTTGTCTTGGTACCTTGAGTTGTCTTGGTATCTTTGAATTGTCTGGTGTCTCTTGAAGGTTGTCTTGGTTGTTCCATCTTGAATTGTTTTTGATCCATTGAGTTGTTCCTTACGTCGCGTGTTCATTCTTCTTTCGAGTTTTTTGTTATGCGAAAATCTTTCGTGTCTTCTCTTCTTTGTGATCATCTTTTCAACGTTCTTTTGAACTCATGCGCTTTGTTTGTTGGCGGGTTTTCTTTCTACTTGGCGGAAGTCGTGCGATTTATCCATCTTACTTTTAAACCATGAAAATGCTTCTATTACTTCTCTCTGCGGTGTGTCGTGTACTTGTGCTTTCCCGGTTCTCAAATCTTCGTAGAAGTCTCGAGGCTTCTCCGGGGTTTTGCTTTAATCCTTTCAATTAGGCTTGTGTTATTGGATGGATAAGTATGCTGCAAATTTTATAAAAAGCTTTTTGTAGATCCTCCATGTTTTGATAGATCGGACGTAACTTGAACCATTGGGTGGTAATGTTTCTAGAACCATTGGAAAAAATAGTGCTTTGATATCGCCGTCTCTCCTCGGCTAGTTCTATAGATTGGGAATAGATCACGAGCCATTGCATTGGTTCAGTTTTGCCATCATACTTTGAATGATTGGAAGGTTTGAACTTTGTGAATGAGGTCGATTTGTAGTAGTCTTCTGCGAAAACGGGGAAATCGGTACTTTTTCGGGGTTTGTAGTCGAATACGCTTGGCGTAAATATCTTGAGGTAATTCTTGGAGGACTTACGTGTGTGGTGTAGGTGATCTACCCCATTTTTCGGTTCTTTGTCGATCGTGATATTGGTTGAGTTCTTCTTAGTAATTTGGGTTAATGATCTTTCGGCAATTCTTTGAGTTCTTTTGACTTGTTTGTTCGATGGTGCATGTCTGCGGTATTCGGTCTTCTTGTATTCTTTTGGTTGTGTCTTTAAGTAAATCTCCGACTTGTTTTTGTTCTTACGTTTGGTGGATTTGTATAGATCGTCTCTCATTGATCGACTCTTGTATCTTGTTCTAGATTGGATCGAATGCGGTTCTTCTGGCGTTAGATCTTTAAATAAACTTCTCTTTTCTGCTCTCTTCGATTGTGATCGACTAGTTCTTTTTTGTATCTACGCCATGCTTCCCTTCGTTCTTGTACTTTCGGTTTCTTCTTCCCCTTTCTTCTTGTTTCTTCTTTCTCTTCTTGCTATCCTTTGGGTACGTCGGTTTCCCCATCTTTTGTAACGAGGGGTGGTAATCGACCGATTCTTTAAAGCCAATTGTAGTTGGGTTGGTGGTACTAGGGTTGCCTCATCATCGATACTTCTTTACTACATTTCTTGAAATGAGTGAATTGAGTTCTTCTCTTTTTCTTTCATGGGTTTGCCATGTGAAAAGGGAAAGGTCGATTATCTTGTTTAGTAATCGGTGGTGGGACTCAGTGTTCTGGGTGAAGCGTCTTGATACAATGTCGTTGCGGTATTGTAATAGAAAAGAACTTCGAATCTCCTTCTTGTTTTACGCATCTTAGTTTCTTCGGTAGCTTGGTCTTGAAAAATTTCTTGTATTTTACGAGCGTGGGTTCTTGAAGCGGTCGGTTGTGCTGGAGAACTCCTTGTAAGTTGATCACATGTCGGAAGATCATCGGCGTGTAGATCCATGCGAACTCGACGTCGAATTCGCCCAAAAGCCCCCTACAGCGCGCCCTGGTGTCGGTGTTTAGCCACTAGATAGCTGCTACGAGGTTCAGCTAGCGATTGATTCGGACCTCGGCAATAACTAGAACTTCGGCGAGTGCGGCGCGAAAGACACACGGTTTTATCTGGTTCGGGGCCCTCGGCGTCGAGTAAAAAGCCCTACTCCGATCGGCCTTGGCCTTTTGCGTTGGATTGATGATCTCGATTGTGTGTAGTCGGTCATTGCAAAGGGTGCTCGGCTCCCTTTTTATGAGGAGGAAAAGAGCCGAGCTGAGGTTCTAGTCTAGTCGGACTTGTAAAGGTGTCTGCTCTTATTACAGGAGATGTCACTCTATACGCAATGCGAGGCTAGGGCGATCCACGTATCACTACTGGGATCCGACTTCTTCTTCTTTGTCCCTACGGATGCCGTCTTGATGAGT
>JADLZL010005221.1:0-166758 GCA_015844335.1 Chrysopogon serrulatus | reverse complement strand
GGTTTATCTAACAATTTTCACGAGTTTTGGTGATTTATCAATTTTTAGGGACTGAACCGTAAAAACACCGAAAAAGGGGCATAACTATAAATCTATAGCACGAAATTATCTAAAACTCGAGAATACGCCAAACTACTCTAGAAGGATCCAGAAGACACCAGAGCGAAGAAGAGGCGAAGCCACCTCCAGGTGGGGCCGGCCGGCCCCACTTGCCAGGCCGGCCGGCCTCCTATGAGGAGAATCCTCTCCCCCCTTCTGGAATGTTCCTCCACCGCCTATGAGGATCAATCTTAGCCCTACGTGAAGTCGGTTTGATGAAACGGTTTCAGTGCATCCCACCGGGCTATATAAGCGGAGCCAGACCTCCTCCTGGAAACCCTAGAAATTATTCAATACCTCATTCAAGTCATTCAAGGTAGAGCGGTTGAAGATCAAGTCATCTAAAGCTTCAAGTTCTAGTTCCTCATAGCCTTCGAGTTCATAGTTTAGCATAGTTAGACTAGATTAGAGGAAGTCAAGGCGTGTTAATTAGTCTTGGATTCCGAAAGTTGTCAAGAAGAGAAGAGTCCGTACAGTTCTTAAGCTTTTCTTTCTTATTGTATTATTCATGCTCATATGATATTTACTAGCAACATTGTTCTTCATCTTAGTTTAATTATTATGTTTATTGTCTACTTCAATACATCTAGTTTAGTTGGTTTGCTATTATATTCATGCACTTGGTTTGTATAGCGCTCATCTAGTTGATCATATGGTGAGTGGTAGGCAATATATAGACATGGTGTCTAGATGCTTTGCTTATCTGTGGATATCCTTAGTTGTGCCGGGTAATGAGGTAGATCGTGGGTGTGACAGACCCATTGAGTCCTTTGTAGGCCTTCTCCCGTACGGTAGATTGGTAGAGTAGGATTGTCAGGTTGAGAGGAGGTTTCTGTACTCATCTTTTCCTGTACATTGCTCCGATGTGTTTGGGAACTATAGTAGTATAACTTGACCATGATTTCTAGATATACTTGCACTAGTTGACGTAGCTTTGATATGTAGTTAAATACATAGGTGTTATTTCTCTATTACCTGATTAGACAACGCCGACATGATTAGAGTGCTATGAGGGATTAGTATCATTAGGAGATGACCGATTAATGGCTCATTATCATTATCATTATCGTTATTGTTATCATCTTTATCATATTATCTTGTGACTTACCTCTTATGAGTAGAGTGAATGACATTGGTTACATCGTCTATTCAATGCATATACATATACATGTTATCAATACTATGAGTAGCTTCTTAGCAATGCCTTCCTAGTGGTAGAATATAAATGACAACCCGGTAATACTCTAGGTAAAATACTACAATAGTATAATTATCTATCCACTTGCAGAATTATTCTTAGTTTATATTCATCTTTATTTATTTCGCCTAGTCACATAAAATGATAAGATTTAGTACCGTAGTTTATTCCTAGCTTGACAATTGGGGATGACAACCTAGTTTCATAGTTAGGAGTAAGGGTCAAGAGGCTAGTGGCTAGTTGCTAAAGGCAAGTTAATTAGTACCAACATTTCTAGTGTTATTGCGTAGGATAAAGATTTAGGTTTTATTGCAAAGGACGTTAGAAATGCCAACAAGCATTTTTGGCGGCGTTGCCGGGAAAGGCTAATAAACTTAGGAAAAGTATTGATAACATATATGCATTATGAATAAGACTAATCACCCAATTGACCTCTAACTCAAACAGGCTTACCCTTGTTCTATTTATTTGTATATCTTATGCGGGGTAATGAATGAATGAACGGATTTGCTCTCCCGATAATTACGTTGAAGATCCGTAGAGACTCTTACGAAGAAGGAAGTTTGCCGATACGAGGGACATCTTTGAATCACCATCAAGAACACCCTCCACTGAAGCTCAATCTTCGAGGAATCAAGCTCTAACATCTGAAGGAGAAGAATTAGAAGATTCAGGAAGTTTGGCACCAGCTTTTGAAGCTATGGCTGAGAAGACGCTACGCGAGTTCTCTGCTCCAACAACCGCCAACATCCGCACTGGACCTAACGTCAATATTGGTGATAATGGATTTGAACTCAAGCCTGCACTTATCACTATGGTTCAAGCTAGTCAATTTTGTGGAAAGGCTCATGAAGATGCAAGTGCACAATTACAACATTTTCTAGAGATTTGTAGCACCTTCACTATCAGAGGAGTATCAAGAGATGCTATTCTACTCCGCCTTTTCCTATTTTCACTTCTAGGAAAAGAAAAATAGTGGTTCTACAACAACAAAGAAACCAACACTATATGGGACAAATGCTCTACTGCTTTCCTAGCAAAGTTCTTTCCTACAGGCAAGACCAATGCTCTACGTGGAAAAATTTTAAACTTTCATCAACAACATGATGAATCGTTCACCGAGGCATGGGAACGTTTTCAAGATTATATTACAAAATGCCCTCATCATGGAATGGAGGATTGGCTACTTATGCAGACCTTCTATCATGGGCTAGTCTCTAGTACCCGTGAGTCCATAGATGCTGCAGCTGGAGGAGCTTTCTTGTCACTTAAGCTCGCCGATGGCAACAAAGACTTGTAGAGAAGATGGCCTCAAATCAGAGCTAGAATGAAGAACGTGTGCAACCCCGCAAGAGAGGAGGAGGCATACATCATATTAAGGAGATTGATATGGTCACTGCAAAGCTAGACCTCATAATGAAGAAGCTCGACAGCAAAAGCAATGCGAATAGAGAAGTCATGCACATTGATGACTCCTGCATGACTTGTGAAGAATGTAGAGATATAGGTCACTCAGAAAGCAACTGCCCTACACTCCAAGAGGATGTGAACTTCATCAACAACAACACCAACTATCGTCCTCAGCAAAATCAAGTATGGAATCAACGGTGGAATCAACCCAATCAAGGATGGAATCAGCAAAGGCCCAACTACCAAGGTAACAACCAAGGTAACAACAATTTCAATAGCAATTTCAATCAACCACCTTTAAGAGAAATAATTTCCAATTAAAATAAAGCTATAGAAAATTTATCTAAGAGGGTAGCATCCAATGATAAAGTACTAGAAAATATAAATACTAAAATGGATAGCCTGACCTCGCTATTAAGAACCATCTTAGCTTTAATAAAATATTAGAATCACAATTAGCTCACCGTGGCGGCACTGTTCCACCGATCCATGAAGGTAAGATTCCTGGGCAACCCCTAGAGCTCAAGACCGCAAATCTTGTTGATGTCCGTGCAGGTTATTACATAGAAGGAATGTCAGAAGGATGGAAGGATGAATCAATGCCACTCAAGAGAGGAGATCCAGGAAGACCCGTGATTCCCATCTCTATTGGGCAACACGATTTCTCTGAAGTCATCTGTGACCTTGGTGCTAGTGTCAACATCATGCCAAAGGTAATCTGTGATCATATTTTTCCATGGTCAACTTTGTTGTACACGAATATGTGCTTGCAGCTTGCAGATCAGACAGTTAAACACCCAGAAGAAATCCTAGATGACGTATGTATATGAGTGGGACAATCATTTGTTCCAATAGATTTTGTGGTTCTGGATACCGGTAAAGATCCGAACAGTCCTATCATCCTAGGCCGACCATTCTTGAGTACTACAAAAGTAGCCATCTATGTAGACAGTGCAACAATATGCTTCACTATCAAGGGCAATGAAGAGAAATTTAGCTTCAAAGACAGGACCCTTGAAGATCCTATCAACACTTACTATCCAGAGAAGTCGATGTACAAAAGAAGAAGAAGAAGTACCAAAGAGAAAAGATACTATCTGTCCAAAGAGAAAGAAGAAAAAAAGACAAGAAGCAAGAAGAAAAGAAAGAAGACTCATATAGTCAAAGTAAAGGAATATAGATAGGGTCGACACTCAGCTTTGCCAGTCTTAGCTAAAGATCCTGGTCTACCATCGATAGAGTGCACCATTGGACAGAGCTCTTTCTACTTAGCCGTTTGCGACACTGGATCAGCAGTCAACATAATGTCAAAAGAGATATACAATACACTATTTAATGAACCTATCGACCCAACATATATCTTGCAGCTGGCAGACAACACAACATGAATCCCGGAGGGACTAGCAAGAAACATCACGGTCAAGATCCACACCCATTCTGTCCCTACCGACTTTATGATCTTAGACATAGGAAAAGAAGATAAGATACCTATCATACTTGAAAGGCCATTCCTCAGCACCACCAAAGCTATCATCTACAATGGAACAGGCCAAGTCCATTTCCACTTCCCAGGAGAAAAGGTACGCTGTTATTTTAGAGATTATAACTCTCCTGGATTACCAGCTTTTACCAGACCAAGAAGAAAAGCCAGCGCCCGCTTTGAGAAGAAGAAGAAAAGTTGAGGAGGAGAAAGCAAAAGAAAAATCAACTACCCCTGAAGAACATCCACAACCAACCAAAGTATGGAAGAAAAAGGAGATCCCCTCAAATGAATCAACATCTGGGTCCCCATCAGGATCCACTGAAGAACTCTCAACATGATGACCACAAGAAGTCTTGTTCGGATGACTTTAAACTCCGTACCCTCACCACAAGGTAACAATGGTAGTTATCTAATTACTTTAGTATACTTATTCTTTTGCATGTTTAGAAAAGAAAATAAAAATTCTTTACTGCTTTATTATAAAACCTTACAAAAGTTCCAAAGGATTAGGTTTATGGTTTACCCCGTAAGAATGTTCACTATGGTAGCACAAAAATAAATTTTTATTGCATTATAAATAGAAAAGCACAAATATATAAGAATCATGCTACACATTCATATCTGCTCATAAAGATAATCAATTACTCATCTGGCTGACCACTAACTCCTTATCATATTCGAGCCTCGAGTTTTAGTTTTTCTTTTTGGGGTACACTTTTACAGGATTATATTATAAAGGAGTGAGACAGGACAGTGGTCGCCACTGCTAAGCTTACTCTAAAAAGATCATTCAAGTGAAATATGGCAAACATCTAGCTTGGGGGAGGAGCATCCCCTAGTTATCAGGTAACTATACCTATGCGATTCATCGAGTCTGTCTTATAGTTTTAAAATACCAAAAAAATATGTGGGCACATGAAGGTCCACGTCTGTTTAGTCTTTTAAGAGTCTTTAATAAAATCTAAAAGCAATAAAAAGAAGTTTTAGTCAGTCTTAGTTAATTAGAGTGTGTCTAGAGTCAACTATGAACTAGAAATTTTGTTTTGGAGATGATGAATAGTTGCTCTGTTAGAATTCTTTTAAATACCTAGTTTTCAACCTTGAGTTCTCCTAAGTTTTGGACATGATTGCTTTAACTTGATAATTTACTGTGAATCTGAAACTTGTGGAGTAATATGCTTGAGCTAAGTCTAGGTGATTGACGGAAATGATATAAGAGAGTCTGAGCTACTATTTATCTTATTCTTGATGATGCTAAATTCTGGAGATTTATCTTTTGAAAATTTAAACCTTTACATGATGAGCTCTTGTATGACAAAGTTGAATTCCTACCAAAGCCCTATATGATACATATTTAGATTAGAAAACCTTTGCTCATTTATGCTACTTGCTTTGCATTGAGTTTAGTCAACCTTTATCGCATAGTTAAGAGAGTCTTGTCATGCTTTTAAAATCAAGATCACTCACACACTCCATCCACAGATGCATTACTCTTACCTTGGGAGTAAGCGCAACCATTTTCTACTTTTATCCATTTCCACCCTAAAATGTTTCTCCTACCCTGGAGAGAACACCCAAAAATATACATAAACCTATAGGACAGCCTTTATTTATTTGCTCTAGTTCTTTATTGTTATCTCTTCAATTAATTATTGTATCTAAAGATGCATGTGGCTACGCAAAAATAAGAAGGGAGTAAAAGATGGACAAGTGTCCCAGCATTAAAACAATGGGTACTCAGATGCTCGCCTCCCAATGAAAAAAAGAGAGAAAATAAAGATAGCCCATATTTTCTTGAGAAGTTCTAAAAGTCTAAGAAAGAAGAGAGATTCATTTTGAAGAGCAAAAGTAGAATTAGAATTAGCCACCACATATACACCTATCCACCATATTCCACACTCATGCACATTTTGGTTTGATTGTATGACTCGATTCTCTATAGATCTATTGTTTGACTTTACAATATATGAATTGCAAGTATGTTTATCCTTGTTTAATGCCACTCCTATAAACTCCACTATAATCCCTAGAATTAGGAAGACATGACATCTTAGATGCCTCAGTGAGATCTACAAATACCACATACTTTGAGAGACTGAGGGTGTCATACAATTAAGCTCTGAGTTTTATTACAAAAACTTGCAAAACTCTGGAATACTAGTTGAGTGAAGAATTTGAGACATAGTGCTGGACTTGATTGTTCTATATTTCAATTACTCAAGACCCACGTGAAGGTTAAAAGCTCTACAGTTAAAGGTAATATGAGTGAGTTTAAAAGTTAGAGTAGTTTTGTCTAATCCAGAGGAAATTTTTTGTTTGAGAGCATGTGTGCTTGTCAGAATAAAAGCATTGTAGCAACTCCTGATCCAACTCTAGGTTTTGCTAAGGGACTAGCAAAAGGTAAGCTTGGGGGAGTTGTTGACGATGGATAGCGTTAACATTTATATATCAAAAGGCATGAAATACACATCAATATCTAGAAGGCTAGGGGTTTATCTAACAATTTCCACGAGTTTTGGTGATTTATCAATTTTTAGGGACTGAACCAGAAATCACCAAAAAAGGGGCATAACTACAAATCTACACCACGAAATTATCCAAAACTCAGGAATACGACAAACTACTCTAGAAGGATCCAGAAGACACCAGAGCGAAGAAGAGGCGAAGCCACCTCCAGGTAGGGCCGGCCGGCCCCACTTGCCAGGCCGGCCGACCTCCCATGAGGGGAATCCTCTCCCCCCTTCTGGAATGTTCCACCACCGCCTATGAGGATCAATCTTAGCCCTACGTGAAGTCGGTTTGATCAAACAGCTGTCGTGCATCCCACCGGGCTATATAAGCGGAGCCAGACCTCCCCCTGGAAACCCTAGAATTCATTCAATACCTCATTCAGGTCATTCAAGGTAGAGCCAGTTGAAGATCAAGTCATCTAGAGCTTCAAGTTCTAGTTCCTCATAGCCTTCTAGTTCATAGTTTAGCATAGTTAGATCTAGATTAGAGGAAGTCAAGGCATGTTAATCAGTCTTAGATTCCGTAAGTTGTCAAGAAGAGAAGAGTCTGGTACAGTTCTTAAGCTTTTCTTTCTTATTATATTATCTGTGTTCGTATGATATTCACTAGCAATATTGTTCTTCATCTTAGTTTAATTATTATGTTCGCTGTCTACTTCAATACATCTAGTTTAGTTGGTTTGCTATTATATTCATGCACTGGTTCGTATAGCGCTCATTTTGTTGATCATATGGTGAGTGGTAGGCAATATGTAGACATGGTGTCTAGATGCTTTGCTTTTCTGCGGATATCTCCAGTTGTGCCGGGTAGTGAGGTAGATTGTAGGTGTGACAGACCCATTGAGTCCTTTGTAGGCCTTCCCCCGTACGGTGGATTGGTAGAGTGGGATTGTCAGGTTGAGAGGAGGTTTCTGTACTCATCTTTTCCTGTACATTGCTCCGATGTGTTTGGGAAACTATAGTAGTATAACTTGACCATGATTTCTAGATGTACTTGCACTAGTTGACGTAGCTTTGACATGTAGTTAAATACATAGGAGTTATTTCTCTATTACCTGATTAGACAACGCTAACATGATTAGAGTGCTATGAGGGATTAGTATTATTAGGAGATGACTGATGAATGGCTCATTATCATTATCATTATCGTTATTGTTATCATCTTTATCATATTATCTTGTGACTTACCCCTGTTATGAGTAGAGTGAATGACATTGGTTACATCGTCTATTCAATGCATATACATATACATGTTATCAATACTATGAGTAGCTTCTTAGCATTGCCTTTCCAAAGGTAGAATATAAATGACAACCTGGTAATACTCTAGGTAAAATGCTACAATGATATAATTATCTGTCCGCTTGCAGAAATTGTTCTTAGTTTATATTCATCTTTATTTATTTACTGCCTAGTCACATAAAATGATAAGATTTAGTACCAGAGTTTATTCCTAGCTTTACAATTGGGGATGACAACCTAGTTTCATAGTTAGGAGTAAGGGTCAAGAGGCTAGTGGCTAGTTGCTAAAGACAAGTTAATTAGTACCAACATTTCTAGTATCATTGCGTGGGATAAAGATTTAGGTTTTATTGCAGTGACGCTAGAAATGCCAACAGTGGCCGATGTGGGGGAGGAAGGTCATCTACGGCGCACATCATAGAGCCTAAATTGAAGAAAAAAATTCTAGAATCATAATGACAATCAATCCTAGTATTAGATTACTACCCTATGCCTCAGAGAAAAACGCCAAATTACACAAATTGTTCATGTACATAAATAATTTTTTATTTATGAAAAATAGATAGCTCTAGAATTGCATAGCCTTGCAACTTCATAGAGTGCATTAGAAAAAATGTGTGTGAGATTAATGTTCTATGTTGGTGGTCAAAGCATCTAGGTTTGTAGCTAGGTTTTGGTGATTAATGACTACATAAGACTTATAATTATTAATGTGTGTTTTGCAGAGGTATAATGAGTTAGGTCACGATAATGATGATTATTTGGGAAATGAATGGTTTTCATGTTCATATTGGTGGAATTTCTTTCAATTGATGGCTGACAAGATTAAGGACAGTAGTTGCAAGTGTTATTTAGAGTTGGAAGACACTTAGAATTGTTTAGGACTTTTGGCCGTACTATAAGGGGGTCAACTAGTAGCTTGGCCTAGGTAAGTCTAATACTTTAGGTGGGTGGCACACTTGTCAAACTTACCACTAGGTAGTTTGGAGACGGCCCAAAATTTAATTGGAAATAATCCTATTTATAAAGGTGTTTGAAAAAGATGTGAATGGAGCCAAAAAGACACCATTGGATTGTCAAGATGGTGGTCATCAGATATGTGAGCTATAATTCAAACACTCCATTGCATTGAAAGTATGGTCATTGCATGGGGCCTGTCAGAGCATGCCCTGCTAAGGCTTTTAGCTAGGATTTGGCCTGCGCTGAAGCTTCAGATCAAGTGGATTGGAGGCATCGGATCAATGGCTACCGATCCAATGCACTCCGAAGAGGAACCATAGAGGATTTTCTTCCATCGGATTGATCCGATGGAGGGCATCGGATTAAGCATTACATCGAGGTTGTAATGGCTACTTCTATAGTCTAAAACAGTAACCATTGGAAAGGTATCAGATTGATTTGAAGCAGTGGCATCGATCGATCTAATGGCCACAATTTCTATAGGGGTTGGCCATAACAGCTAGTTGAGTTGCTGGGGGTATATTTATACCCATCCCATCTGATCCAAAAAGCCTCTCTTACCATTTCTTTCAGTCGGTTACATTCATTAGAAAGCAAGGGGGAGTTCATGCCTAGTGTGGTGATTGAGATTTGATAAGCATAAGGTTTAGAACCTCATTAATGCATAGGGAGTAGTAAGTGTGCATCCATGTTCCTCATTAGGCTTGTTTAGGTTAAGTGATAGTTTATGCTTGTTACTCTTGGTGATTGATATTATCTAAATTGCTTGGTGGCGATCGGAAGCTTAGTGATCTCTCGGTGGTGATTGTGAGAGGCTTGACTCATTGTGTAAACCTTTTTGGTTGATTCATCGTCACGGATGAACAAAGAATCAACCTGTAAAGTGCACTTGGTCTTTGCACAAATCGAGTGGGGGCTATATATATACTCTGACAATGAGGACTAGTGGGGAGTGCCGACTCTCCAATACCCCAGGAAAATATTGTCATGTTCCTTTCCCTCTTTTTATATAACACATTCACTTTAGGGCAATTAACTTTTGATGTTTTTCTAGAATTATCAGCTAGTGTAGGATTGAAGTCTAGGGTGCACAACTTTATGCACGGGATATAAACACTATCTACGCACAAGGGATGAATTGGGGTGGAAAAGGAACCAGACCTTCAACTCCACAGGCCTTGAATGCCATGTTTGCACTTTTATTTGAATTATTCCCTGCTACAATTTGATATCAATCTAGAATGCAACAATTTGATATCAATCATGATTGTACCTCTAAATAATTCAGATTGCAAGTACTATGCTGAATTGTTGTCTGCTGGTGCACAGCAAGTGCTATAGTTTCCGAATTGTTCATCACTGCCTTTAGCTTGAATCTTCATTTTCATGATTTGTGAAATCCAGAGGGGAAGAGCTGGACACCCTGCATTCTGCCTTGGTTGTCTGTTCAATCAATGTTTCAAATACAAGGCTAATATGCGTGCATACATTAAAAATTGTAAAATAGCTGAAGAGATTATTCATCAAATACAATAGAGTAAAAATTACCTTATATAATCATAGCAATTTTACATTACATAAAAAATTATTTTGGTGTGATTGAGTTGTTATCAAATGAATTAGTGATAAAACAGCCTCCACTATAATGGTATCAAATGTAAAACAGAGTTCAGAAAATAGAATGGCATCCCAAATGGGCGTTGTATCTGGGTGCATAATTTTGTGTATTACTCATTCGGTACAAGTTAGAACATAAGGAGAAGTAAAACCCATTTCAGCTTAAAATGCATGATGGAGCAAGATGTGATCTTTGTGCACATACCTCATTATCCCAATTGGTAGAAAGCGTGATGATCATAAGTAGTAGGACTTGTACTGTGATCCCACAAATGATGCCCAACCAAAGACCCTATTTGTTGATGAACCAAAGCATCACATCAGTCAACAACAACAGACTTAAGACCATGCAAAATGAAATTAAAGCGCACCATCCCGCCAACATGCAAAATGAAAGCTATGAGGTAATCCGATAGGATGCCGATGATGTAGTACGCGCCAAGATTAACCCAAGCACCAATCTTTTGCCATCCACAACCTCTTGCAACACCTAGAATGACACCACAAGATGCAAACACATGCCTTTTATATATGGAGTAGAGCTTTTTACTGAATAATACAATCTAGTAAGTCGAAATTCATTCAAATTATTGTGATGCAAAAAGATCTTGGTATCTACTTGTTTGTAACTATAATTGGTTGGGTTGTGTCAATGCTTCAAAAATGTAGAGCGCAGTTCAAATCAAATTTGATAACATTTAACCAACTAGTCTAGCAAGAACATGGTTATTTGAGACTATGCTGTAGCATTAGATTTGGTACATGGAAGCATGGATTTATGAATTGGTTGTTACTAACAATAATCAATGTAGTACGTATAACCTCAAAAATAAACTAACACTAAATGCTTGGCTTGTAGGACCCTACAGAGTAAAAAAACCGTAAAAAAAACCCCTGTCTCTTAATCATTATAGGCATGCTTTAAATGGATAAAGTACCTGAAAGAACACACTGGATTCCATCAAACATGTTGGATACTGCAATTACTATCATCATCCTGGCAACGTATCTCACAACCTCCTCCACATTGCTGTAGGCATGGCCCCAGATGCAGCGCACGCAAACTAGGATGACGCCCATGACAAGTCCTCGCAAGACAGCCAAGAACAGAACAACACGCACCGCAAGACGGGCAGCTTGGGGTCGTCCTGCACCGAGCTCGTTGGAGACGCGAGTGCTGCGGCATTATATTAGGTACATATATAGTCGACACAGCTACCAAGTCAATGATGAGTACCTTGCACATATACACTACTCCAGGCTCCAGCTAGCAAATATATATAACACAGTATGATATACTATAGAAAGGCTGCAGAAGTTTACCTTACGGCGGAGCTAAGGCCAAACGGGATCATCCACACAAAGCAAGAAGTGTTCAGACTGTAAAATAAACTTGACATCAGACACGCATCCGTGGTAGCAAAAAAGCGTTGAACAACGATCAGTAATGAATTAATATAACAACCAGATTGACAGCACGGACGTCTCAAGCTTGGGGTTAGGCAGAAGGCCTGAAAGGAGCACAATGAACTCAAATGACCACATTTCCAAGCTGCAGTACCAACATATAAGCTGATCTTCAGATCATCTTCATCAGAAAACTCATAAAAAAAATGTATATCACGTACCAGACCATCAGAGCGGACGGGACTGCGAGCCCGAAGAAGCTGAGCGCATCACGGAATGCCTCCGTGGAGAAGCCGGTCCACGTCTCCTTGCACGCGCCTGACACCCTCACGTACGCGGCCAGTATCGCCACACTGACCCAGTAGGAGACGGCATTGCTCAGCGCGGCGCCCTTGCTGCCCATGCCGACGGCGTACACAATCACCCAGCACACGAGCAGGTGGCATGCCGCGGCGGCACCGCAGCTCGCCATCACGGGCAGCACGATGTTCTGCGTCTGCAGGAACCGGACATGGCACTGCAGCAGGCCGTACGCGAACAGTGCCGGGATCATCCACCGGGCATAGGTGCCGGCCTCCGCGGCGATCTCAGCGTCCTGGCCGCATAGGAGGAGGATCCGGCCCGTGTAGAACCAGGTGGCAGCGATCGGGGGACGCTCACTAGGGTGACTACGAGCATCGCGCGTTGCTTGAGGATGCCGAGGGAGCGATGCTGCCTGGCACCAAAAGCTTGCCCACACAGTGTCCAATGCACTAGCCATGCCTAGCTGTTCAAGATGCAGTACTGAATTCAGTGCTTCAGGGTACAATGAGGCATTTTCATGTGTCGGGTATTTTGGAAAAAAAAAGAGCATATTGCAAAAAGAAAAGCAACTTGCGAGCTGGGAGTAGGACGAGGTCATCGTCTACCTCGGTCTGTGCTCTTAGGTGACGAGGTAGAGAAGGCTGCATTGTACACCGTTGTTAGGCTATCCGCACTCATCATCCTTTATTTTTATCCTCTATGCATCCTGGTCATCAAGATTCTCTTCTCTATATATATTTCTTCCGCAATCATCATCCTCTACATCTCATACTCTATACCAACTACCAACAACGACCCTACTTGTCATCTTCTATAAATTTTATCCAAATATATTCATGTGAGATCTTGTTTTGAAGGATTTATTGAAACAGATTTAATGGTGTTATAATATGTTTTAGATAAAGAAATGGTGGGACCCATCACTACATGCAAGATTCCCTCTCTTCTCTGTCTTCCGCACATGCATAGCGCACCAACGCTATTACGCTGGGGATAGCGCATGGACTCTCGTACCGTATGGTTTTGCGGACACCGCTGCAGTTCGTTTTTACGCAAAATAACTTGTACCGGATGGTTTCCAGGAGCCACTGCGGTCAGTCTTAGCTCCAGACGGGAAACGGCAGATGCTTGGATCGCGCCGCAGCGCATGAGTAGCGTGCGCCAAAATCCTCCTATCTACCTATCCACCCACACTATAGGACATTTCCTATGTTCTCCACCATCATTCTTCCCCGAGTACACTAAATGCCGAGCGTGATGGCAACACTGGAGCCTAGGGGTCAAGTGGTGGCATAGTTATCTACATGTTGACACCAAACTGAATTTCAGGTCACACACTAGCTTAGTAAGTGCTAGAATGTCTAAAGTCGCATATAACTTATCATAAACGGCAAGCAACTCCAAGATCAGCGAGACTGATCGAGAGATCAGTTATAGGCCGATTTAGAGCCCATCCTTTGGCTTTATAAGACTTTGGGGGCCTATATGACACCTGGAGATAACTTCAAGAATTTGTGGTAAATTTTACACACTATCAAAATTGTTGAAACCATCTTTTTGGGAGCAGCAGGTGCAAAAAGGATTGTAAACTGGCGAACGAATAGACATCTATTGATTAATAGCTAACAAATTAACCAATATGTTTTTATCACCCACTGGCAGTCAGCTATTAGCTGCAAGCCATAATCATTGTGCGGTTGTGCCTCGTGCTAACTCTACTCCTTTATTATTAATCGATAACACGGATAGAACATATCTTATAAAAATCAATGGTATGGGTTTTTATATATGCCTGTCAAATCATAGACAATATACATAAAACCATTTTTAAAAGAGTTAAATGCACTGTAGGCCCATGAACTTGCACAGCTGTGTTAAATAGGTCTATGAACTTGAAAACCAGTTATCTAGCCCCTCAAACTTGCAAAACCGTTCACCTGTGTCCAGGCGGTTTTCTAAGCCACGTGGCAGCCTCTGGTAGGCCATGTATGGCACTGTTCATGGTGCCGACGTCAAAGACTCATTTTTAATTTGCGAAATTGATATCTTTTTTATTCGAGCTCCAAATATAGCAAATAATATATCAATTTGATCGTCTTGATGAGCTCTTTGCAATGGTGTACTCCGTTTTGTTGTTTGAGATAGTTTTATTTCGTAAAAAATTAAATATTTCTATAAAACAAGTGAGAATATAACAAAACTCGTGGAATTTGTTAGATAAATAATATTTTTGTTATTATGTAACATAAAATATTGTCTTTTTAGGTTCATTTGGCCATAGAATATATAAGTGAGAATAATATTTTTGTTATTATGTAACATGGAATGTTTGCAATGGAGGTCTCTCGCACGCGTTCTACCTTCTCGCGGCTACTAGCACTAGGCCGAGCAGCGCACGCACGCGAGGTAGAGCGGCCGCCGCCCACGCAGAGACCTCCGCCGCCGTGCCGCGTTTTTTTATTTGGCCATAGAATATATAAGTTTGTTATTTATCTAACAAATTTCACGAGTTTTGTTATTCTCACTTGTTTTATAGAAATATTTAATTTTTTGTGAAATAAAACTATCTCAAACAACAAAACGGAGTACCCTATTGCAAAGAGCTCGTCAAGACGATCAAAATTGATATATTATTTGCTATATTTGGAGCTCGAATAAAAAAAGATATCAATTTCGCAAATTAAAAAAAAGGAGTGCCGACATCATCGCTAACGTCGGCACCATGAACAATGCCATGCACGGCCTACCGTAGGCTGCCATGTGGCTTAGAAAACCGCCTGGGACCTGAGTGAACGGTTTTGCAAGTTTGAGGGGCTAGATAACTGGTTTTCAAGTTCATGGACCTATTTGACACAAATTGCTGTGCAAGTTTATGGGCCAAAAGTGCATTTAACTCTTTTTAAAATGGGTAGCTTCTTTGAAATCATTTTTTCTAATCATGTCTTCTTTCTCCTTTATCAACTTGCATTGTTATCACACCTCTTCATATCTCGATTCCAGTTCCATATCACCATCTTGTTTAGTTGTTACCATGATTAATGAACATAAAGACCATGTTTATAGATTGGGAATGTATCTAGTGCAAACTAACTTTCCATGAAAACCCGTGCAAACCACAGTAAAAAAGTCATCTAAATTCACCAAAAAATTCACACATGTAGATGATATGATGATACACAACCTTATAAAATATCTTGTCGAAACTCGAATTTCTTTGTGAGATATAAAAATAATAAATTTCAAGCCAGAAAACCGCCTGCATGATTTGGTAGAAATTTTTTTATTTTTATATCTCACAAATGAAATCGAGTTTAGATAAGATATTTTGCAAGATTGTGTATCATCATATCATCTACATGTGTGAATTGTTTGGTGAATTTAGATGACTTTTTTACCGTAGTTTGCATGGGTTTTTATGGGAAGTTAGTTTGCACTAGATAATGCTCACCATGATTAATGAACATAAAGACCATGTTTATAGATTGGGGGTGCTCTAAGCGCAGCCATAGTGATGATTTTATAAGAGTTATAAGTATTAAATAAGCTAACATGACCTAATATAGATGAAGAAAGATGATGAAAGTCTGATAAATATAAAATGTTTCATAGAGGATAAAACTTGTCTACACTAGTTTCAACAAAGAAGAGTCTTGAAAACTAGGATATAACACCGCCATTGAAACTCCATTGAAACTAATCTAATGCATTCTCAAGTTAGCTCACTAAACTAGATTTGATTGGCTTGCATATCAGTCAGTCGACTTTAATTAGGGTTGTTATCATTTTGTAGGAATCTGCTCCCTCTGTCTCAAAATAAATATTGTTCTCGCTTAGAGTGAAAAATCAAATACTTTTAACTCTAACCATGAATATATATAATATTAATATTTATAGTACATAATACATAATTAGAAGCATTAGGAGAATCGTTGAATTTATTTTCATAATAAACTTATTTAAAGATACAAATGTTGTTAATATATTTTATACTAGTTAAGAAAGTTTAATAGGCATGAATACTTTTTTTTTTTTTTTAAAAAGGCGGCAAGAGTTTTGCCAGAATTTTATTAGACGAGAGAAAACAGAAAGAAAAAGGTAAGTACAAGTCAAATGCTGAAGATTAGACTCCAAACTAGGAGACGCAAAGAGTAAAAAACTATAACTCTGCAACAGACTCTGAAAAAAAACCAAAAACAAGATCCTAACCTCAAAAAACCAAAACTGAAACTAAAACTACTACTAGAAACTGGTAGGATCCAACATTAGCTCTTGTCGCCAGCGGAACTGCTCTATATTTTCTTTATATACTAGCACTACCTGTGTGGACAGTAAAGTCTTGTTTTGAAAAGTTCTTCTATTACACTTCTTCTAAATGTTCCATCAAAAATAAATAGACATAGATACTATTACGATACTTATTTTGTGATGAAGACAGTACGCATAAACGCTCATTTAATGGGCATGCGGGGTGACCACCACGATGCCTGGAGCCTTGAAGGCATGGATTTTGAAAAAATCAAGTGTAGGTGTGACCACCTGCCAACTCTCTGCCAGCCATGAATTTTGCAAAAATCAAGTACAGTAGCAAACGCACATGGAAATAGGAGCGTGGAACATATCTGGTGTAGGTGTTACCGTATTAAGATTTTGGCACCTTTTTTCGTGCTCCAAATAAATGACTTATCTTTCGGTGGCAATCATTGACACCACAGAGTTGGCAGGTGGGGGCGTATTGCTCTGATGTTTTAATTGTTAATCTCAAAATAACTATACATCTTGTATTTTTAGTCAAACCTTTTAAGATTTAACAAATATATAAAAATATTGTCAATATTTATATTTCTAATACATTTTCATGAAAAAATATTTTACTTTTTAATTTAATGATACTTATTACTCCCTCTATTCTAAATTATAAGTCGTTTTGATTTATTTGTTTTTTGCTATGTATCTAGATATATTATTATATCTAAATACATAGCAAAATGGATGTACCAAAAAAGTCAAATGACTTATAATTTGAAACGGAGGGAGTATGTATCACATAGATTAGTATTGTTTTTACATATTTAGTTAGATTTAAAAATATTAACTCATCAAAAAGCAAAACATATGGTTATCTTAGGATAGAGGCGGCAAAAGGATAGTAAAGGGCCGCCGCTAAGAGCATATGAAAGGAGAGAGAGGACGATTTCGTGGCGACCACGTCGGCGCTCTCGCCGCCGACGCCGGGCTCACCGTCGACACCCACGACGGAGGAGGTTGTCCGCCTGATTGCGGAGCGGGTTCCGGGTCGAGGAAGGAAGATCCTCACCCAGGGGAGTTTCGAGACGGAAGCCCTAGAGAATTGTGGTAAGGTTGTTGTCAATACGACGATCTCACCGAAGTGCTCTGGTTCTCTTGTTTCAAAGCTGCAAGGTGCTAGGAATCAAAGCGCTACAATCAGAGATGCGAACGTGGATTTCGGTGGAGGAAGTATCAGGGATTGTAGCCACTCTTATGTGGAGGAGTTTCCTTCGATTCAGGAAAGTGTGCGTCGCCGATTGCAGGGGCGGCGGGTCAGCATTCCTATTGATACCACTCAGCGACGATTTGAGAAGGTTGCTACAGGGGCGGAGTTCCCATTTGAGCAAATTCAAGCGAGCTCTGTGAAGATCAAAGAGGTCCCGATTAGCTTGGTGTGGTCCGTCCATGGCGGTTCGCCGCAATGCGAACAGATTCAGTCACCGAAGAAGAAGATGACTCAGGGGGTTCATTTCGAGAGGACCCACTGGTCAGCGTCCATGGTTCAGGCTACCGCCGAAGGTGAGGATAGTGCCAGGTATTCTGGGGCGAGACCCATCCGATGCTGCACGTGTCGCAAGCTTGGTTGGTGGTAGCCATTCGGTGTGCGGGGCAGGGAGGTGTGGAGAACCAGGGCTCTCTATCCCCATCGAGTGTGATGCTATTCAGTCACAATCGAGTCCAAACCCTAATCTGATCCTAATCCCTTCTACACCCCCAGTCAAACCGCCCAGCTATAGATCCAATATTGCCAAATTCGTTGGTCATCTGTGGGGAAAACCGGCAAGATCCTTTGCTTCGGCCGTGCAGACAGTTTCGGCTGAAGCTGTGGTGGTCAAGATGAATCGCGATGGAAAGCGGGTTGGGGCGGCGGCGGTGGTGGTTGGAAGGGGGGAATCAAGGGAGAGGTTATGGAAGGGGAGCTCAAGGAAGAGGAGGTGGTGCTGGGCGACATGTTTGGGATCGTCGAGATCAGGGGGGAGTTGATAAGGCAGGGGGATCTGTTAAGGCTGGATCATCTGGAGAGCATACTCAGCAAGAATCTGGTGACAAGGGAAATGATGAGAAGTGGGAGCAAGCCGCGGCCAAAGCTACTGAAGATGTGCCAGAGAAGGAAGAAGGAGAGATGAAAGAGAAGAACAAAGAAGAGAAGCAGCCTCTGAGTAAGAATTCTGGTAACACTCAACCCAATACTAATCAGCAGCAGAACAGAATGGCTTGTGAGATTTGTGGGCTCTTCAATCATTGGACTAGAGATTGTAGGAGGTTTTTCTGTGAGATTTGTGGTTTTAACAACCATGTTGCATATGACTGTAAAAGATGTGTCCCCTGGAACACGGGACCTGAGTTATGTGCTGCTCAGGTTGAGGACCAGAGCTTTTTCTACATAGAGGAGTGCATTGATCCAAGAGTGTCCAGAGATAAAGAGAGCATTACTATTATCTCCATCCTTGAGGGACATGCAACTGGGAAACAAATAGAGAATGAGTTTATGGATCTGGTGGGAGCTACTTCTTGGAGATGGATTGCCAGGCAAGTGAGTGAGAATAGGTTTGTCATAAAATTCCCAAATGCACAGAAGGTGAAGGAGCTCAGTTACTTTCCTGCTTTGACCATGAGATCAGTTAATGCTCAGATGAAAATCTCTTCTTGGTCTCCCAAGCTTGGAGCCAAGGGAGAATTGCAAGTGGCATGGTTCAGAGTTAGGGATATTCCAATTGATCAGAGGTCTGTCAGAACTTGTGCAAAAGTAGGAGGATTGGTGGGCAAGGTCATGGAAATTGATGAAACAACTAGGCTGAATTCTGAGGTAGTGAGAATGAAAATTGCTTGTAGAGATGTGCTCAAGGTACCTAGAGTGGCTGAAGGGAATCTAGGTATTTATCTGCATGATTTCATATTTGAGAGGGAAGTAGAGGAAGTTGAGTTCACTAGAACCCTGTCTAGAGGGGTAAAAGTGGGGAGAAATGACCCTCTTGCCAAGAAAGCTAGAACTGAGAATGTGGAAAAAGCTATTGTTCTCACTGGTGGATCTACTCAATAGGGTGGTGGTGCTGCTAGTGGTAGCAATACCAAAAAGGGTGGAGAGCATGATGAGCTACCTCAGGGGAATTCTGGTCAAGAACAGAGAGACAGCTCTATCAAAGCAACTGAGTTAGATCAAACAAGAAATGCAAATGCCAGTCAAGACAAGGAGATTGGGGGAGAAAAAATGACAATGGACGAGACTGAAACTAGTTTGGGGGAGAAAGTGTACATCCCTGAGGAGATACAAGGATCTGATGGGGACAGTGAATCCTTAAGTGACAAGCTGAGGAAGATAGATGCATATCTGGAGAACACACAATGCTCCCAAAGCAGCAGAGGTTGAACACCAACAAGCTTGGAATGTGGTCATTGGCCCTGATACAATAACTGGCAAACTGATGGAAACACAGAGAGCGAAGAATCAGTTGGGTAGTTCGGAGGAAGAGGTGAAAACAATGTGGTCAAACAGTAATGCTGAAATAACAAAAGCTCTCCCTTTGGTTGAGAAAAATATGCTAAATGAAGAATTGATAGCATCTCAGGAGAGTACTATCACTGAGGAACTGAAGAGTGGGGGACAGCTGAGGGGAGGTGAAAAGGATTGCAGTATACTGGGCAACAAGGTTGGAATGGATCCTGGGTTGTTGACATCTGCTGATTACACTGAATGTAAGGAGGCTGACCTCAAAAAGCAAGAAGACAAGGAAGCTGACAACAAGAATCAAGAAGCAGTTCCTGAGATGAGGAGAAGTGTGAGACTGAGGAAGGATGCTCACCTTACCACAAGCCAAAAATATGAAGCTATGGCTAAAAAAAAGAGCTCTGGAAGGTAACACTGATACAATCCCACTACATAACACTAGTTCTCTTGTGAATCTTTCAAAAAATATGGGAGTAGTGATTAAGGATTCTGATTTTGCTACCCTTAATTTAGTCAATGATATCTGGAATGCCAAAGAAAATCTTGCATCTAAACAACATAATAAAAGCATGATGATGATAATATTATATCTGAGTTTGTTCCTAGTTTAGAGGTAGATAAAAATGATACGAATGATGATGAGGACTCTGAGCTTGAAAAAATTTTGGGACAAAAGTCTAGAGAATTGAAAAAAAGAGAGGAAAAAAGTCAAAATCTCCCCAAAAGGGACGAAGCAAGACCAGGAAGATCTTGGCTTACAACTCCAGATTACAGAAGAAAAAGCTCTTCTAAATCTGGAGAAAAAGAAAAGCAAAAGGAAAAAATGAATATTTCTGGTCTTATTTGGAACTGTAGAGGTCTAAAGAAAAAAGGTGTCTCTACTTATCTGAAGAATCTGATTTCTGAATACAAGTTTCATTTTATTGGTCTTCGGGAGACTATGGTCTCTGATTGTTGTGATTCAATGCTAAGAAAGTTTGATATATATCAGGAATATTTGTGGAAATGGAATCCCTCTATAGGGAAGTCTGGAGGTATATTAGTGGGAATAAGCATTGAGAGATTTGATGTTGGTTCCTTTAAGCAAGGTGAATTCATGTTACAGATGAATTTGTGGGACAAAATAACAAGAATAAAATGGAATTTGATTGTGGTATATGGGGCTGCTCAGGAAGAGAATAAAATTAAGTTTCTTACTAAACTGTCAAGGTTTTGTGCTTCAAATTCTGAGCCTCTCCTAATTGGTGGAGACTTCAATATCATAAGATATTCCAAAGAAAAAGTACTAACACTGGGGTACATAAGTTTACAACCCCTGTTTAACTCCCTGATTAATTTCTATGAACTGAAAGAAGTAATCATGACTGGTGGATTGTATACCTAGTCAAATAATTAAGAAGTTCCCATTATGGAGAAGCTTGATAGAATCCTGATTACTAAGGAATGGGAAGGGATTTTCCCCAAAGTTTTGGTCAAGAAACTACCTAGAGATATCTCTGATCACAATCCTCTGATCATTACCTCTGAAGGAAATTCCAATCTTCCTTTTATTCAATTCAAGTTTGATTTGTCTTGGCTCAAAAATCTAGATTTTTATCCACTAGTTGAAAAAATATGGGACAAGCCTTGTAATGCTAAATCTGCCCTAGACAGAATTCAACAGAAAGTTGAAACTTGTCAAACAGGATTTCAAGGGTTGGGGTTTCAACCTGAAGGGTGAGATGAGAAAGAAAAGAGAAATATACAGAAAAGAGCTGATAGAGATTGAGGAGGCCAAAGAAAACTTTGGGTTATCCAGTACCCAGGTTGAGAGAAAAGCCTGGTTGCTGTGTGAGAATATGAAAAGTTTGGAGCTAGAAGAGAACTATTGGTATGAGCGAAGTCATAACAATTGGTTGCTTAAAGGGGATAATAATACTTCATACTTTCATAGTATAGCAAATGGGAGAAGAAGAAAAAGGAAAGTTATATCTTTAGAAAAAGATGGAAATATGATAGAAGGGGATGACAATTTATTGAAATATACCACAGAATATTATTCTGAATTATTTGGTCCATCAGAGGAATATCAAATACAAATGGATCCCGACATTTGGAACAACAACCCCAAAGTCTCTGAAAATGATAATGCTAAGTTATGCAAGGAATGCTTTGAGGAAGAAATCAAAAATGCTCTCTGGCAAATGGAAAAAAACAAGGCTCCAGGTCCTGATAAAATTCCTATTAAATTTTATCAGCACTGCTGGGAGATTGTGAAAGGAGATATAATGGAATTATTTCATGATTTCCATTGTCAAAAAGTTGAAATTAGTAGACTCAACTATGGGATCATCACTCTGTTGCCTAAGATTAAGGAGGCCAAGAAAATTCAACAATACAGACCCATTTGTTTGCTCAATTTTCTGTATAAGCTGATTACTAAAACTCTAACTCTCAGGATTGAATCTATTGTTGAAAAGCTGATTCATCAGACACAAACTGCATTCATGAAAGGGAGAAATATTATGTCTGGAATTATGTGCTTACATGAAATTCTTCATGAGACAAAAAGGAGAAAGGAAATTGGAGTTGTTCTAAAACTAGATTTTGAGAAGGCATATGACAAAGTAAGTTGGAAGTTATTATTCACTTGTTTGGAGAAGAGAGGTTTTGATAATACTTGGTGTAATTGGATCAGACAAGTAGTATTTGGTGGGACAGTAAGTGTAAAGATGAATGATAAGATAGGCACTTATATTGAAAGTTACAAGAGAGTTCGTCAGAGAGATCCACTATCTCCTATCCTTTTCAATCTTGTGGCTAATTGCCTCACTAGAATGTTACTGAAAGCGCAGTCTGAACAGATGTTCTCTGGTCTGATTAGTCACATTATACAAAATGGAGTGGCTGTATTACAATATGCAGATGACACTATCATATTAATGGAAAATAGTATTGAGGGTGCTGTAAATATGAGAATGCCATTTGTAAGTGCAATCAAGCCCTAATGTGGGTTTTGGTGATAATGACCACCGAATTAGAGGACTAATGAGATTTATCGAGATGTCAAGCAGGAAATTGGAAAAGGATGACGATGAACAGGTTGGAGAACCCCCCAACTCAAAATGGTGGCTACCTCAACTCGATGGCGTTTATATTCATTTTGATTTCGAATTTGAGTTTAGGAAAAGCCATACTATCAAGGGGGATCTTAGGGCAGTTGACCAAATGATGAATCAGATGCTCATATTCCCAGATCTACATCATCACACCCAGCCAAAACAGTCACAAAAACAGTTCTACAAAATTCCTATTTTGGCCAGGGCGGCAGTGCCGCCCTCCAGGGCGTCAGTGCCGCCCTTTGAAGTACCGTTGGACCAGGGGGGTATTTATACCTCCTCCTGTCTTCCCAAACGGTAATTTATGCCGTCCTAACGTTCATTTTCGATGGAACCCGAACCAGAGCTCCCCTCTCTCTCCTCCATTGTTGCTCCTTCAAGCTCCAAGCAAATCCTTGATTCCCACCATCAAAACTTGAGAGAAAAGACAGCAAAACTCGATTGGAGAGCAGATTCACTGATTCCCAAAGTCAAAAGAGCATTTGATTTACGTTTGGCCGGTGGCCCTAGGGTTTATTACTCTTGGAGCTTGCTCCTAGCCGGCTAGGCGTCACCTTTGAGCTTGCCAACGATTGTGGCAGCCTTGGGAGGTTTGTAACCATCATCTTCAGCTAGTAAATCACCCCTCATCTCAAGAGCTAACACTCTTGACTTGAGAACGAGGATAAGGCAAGCCTTGGTGGCAAGCTCAAGCCTTTTGTGGCTTCCTCAACAACGTGGAGGTAGGCAAGTCTCGGTGGCGAGCTGAACCACGGGATAAATACTTGTCTCCGCGTGCTGGTGTGATTGTGGGGATTTGAATAGTTTTGTTAGGGTTTGACTCAATCTTGCATATACTTAGTTTTCTCTGGTAACCAGTCTTCGAGCTGGCTCTCTATGTGATATTGCAGGATTGTGTAGGTCCCACTGTGTAGATTCTAGCTGTGAAATCAGATTTCAATTTCACCTTTTTTGGAGAGGCCGTCAGTGCCGCCCTGCTCCAGAATTTGATAAAATTTGGAGCTGAGTTTTTGCAGGCCTATTCACCCCCCTCTAGGCCTCGGTGACGTCCATCGATCCTACAAGTGGTATCGAGCAAGGTTGCTTCCAGTATACGCTTCACCGCGTGAAGCATGGAGGTCGGTGGAGGTTCGAGGACCGGCCGTGATCCGGGCCGCAAATGAGTGTCAAGGTTGTTGATGAGAACAAAGAAGCCGGTGAGCTATCGGCATCTACCGGGGCTATGCTTCTCTTCCTCCCCTCAACTCCACCGATGGTGAGAGGAGGAGGGAAAGGCAACAAAGAAGAGCCGCAAAGATTGCCAAGAGAGAAGAAAAAGGCAAAAGAAGAAGGAAGACCAAGCGGAAGCTTGAAGAGAAGTCAAGAGAAAAGAAGATAGAAGGCGAATTCGAGAAGAAAGAGCCAAGAGAAGAGAAGCAAGGAAGAAGAAGGAGGAAAGCAACAAAATGATGCACCATCAAGTGAGCTATCGAGCAGCTCCGAAGATGGTGATGATGATGCGTCATATCATGCCTCCAAGGGTGAAAAGATGAAGATGAAGGACAAGGGCAGCAGCAACAACAAGAAGAAATATGCAGCCATATCCTTTAATTATTCATACTTGAACAATCGTGATCGTAAATCTTTCATCAATATGCCCGCGGGCAAGTTACCTCACTTTGACGGGACTAACTTTGCCAAGTGGAAGCACTTGATGAGAGCTTATCTTATTGCACTTCACCCCGGTCTTTGGGAGATTGTTTATAATGGATTTTAGGCACCGGAGAACCCCAAGGAGCCAACAAATGAGGAGATGACAGCCATCCATCTAAATGGGCAAGCCACAAGCATCCTTCTTAGTGCCCTAGATGGAAATGAGTACAATAGGGTGATGAATGTTGATGTGGCAAAACAGATTTGGGACACTCTTCATCTTGCTCATGAAGGGGTTGACAAAGTGAGAAAAGCAAAGATTGATTTGTTGATGGCCAAGCTAAATAGATTTGTGATTGTTGATGGAGAAGGGCCACAAGAGATGTTTGATAGATTGATGGTGCTAATTGGCAAGATTAGAGGCTATGGTGGAGATGAGCTAGATGATCACAAGGTGGTGAAAATCATGTTAGAAGCATATTCTCCAAGAAATGAAACCATAGTCACCTTGATTAGAGACAAGAAGAAGTTTGAGCACTTCACTCCAAATGATGTGCTTGGGAGATTGTTGACCTTTGACATGCAAAGAGAAGAAGCAAATGAAAGGAGGAAGCTTGGAGAGTTGCAAGCAAAGCTAGATGGTTTGAAGATCAAGGCTCTCAAGGCAAACAAGTCAAACAAACCAAGCACCTCCAACAAGGCAAAGGGCAGCAAGCAAACCTCAATAAGTCAGCCCAAGACATTCAAACAAGTGCAGCAAGACAATGAGTCAACTTCATCATCAAGTGAAGAAGAAGATGGTGCTGATTTTGAGAAGATTGAAGACATGGCATTCTTCATGAAGAAGTATCACAAGGGGCTGAAAAGAAATGGGTACAAAGTTGTGCAAAGAAGGTTCCCCAACAACAAAAAGAGAATATGTTACAATTGTGGCAGCACCGAGCACTTTATTGCAAACTGTCCACATGAGAAGAAAGACAACAATTACAAGAGAGACAGCAATAAAGAGTACAAGTATGAGCCAAAGAAGAGATACAAGTAAAAGGGAGAAGCACACATTGGACATTGTTGGGATTCATCAAGGGACAGCTCAGGTGATGAGGAAGAAAAGATGGCAACCATAGCAATTCACACATCTTCCTCTCCACCAAAGCTCTTCAACAACATGTCCAATGATGATGGCTACTACTCCTCTCACATTTGTCTCATGGCAAAGGGTGAGAAGGTAAAACCGAAGGCCAAATCTCCTCCTCCTCCTAGTGATGTCTCTAGTAGTGAACTTAGTGACACCTCTAGTGATGATGCTTCTAGTGATGAAGAGTTTGTTCAGTTAACTAAAAATCTGGACCCTAAAACAAGAATCTTTATCACTCAACTAATGGAGGATTTAGAGAGTGTCCAAGCTGAGCTAGCAACTAGAGATGATGATCTCATAAAACAAGAAAAGATGTACATTGCTTGCAAGGAAGCTCTTACTTTAGAGAGAAGTGAGGTGGACTCCTTGCACAAGGCCTTGGCCGATGAGCAAGAAGAACATGCTCTCACAAAGAAGGCACATATTGCTCTCAATCAAAAGTATTGTTACTTAAGTGAAAAGCACAAAGAACTTGAGCTACAATATAGTCTTCTTTGGGAGAGCTCCTCACATCCCTCTAAAGCAATGGACACCTCTACACTCTCTACTAGTCAAGGTTGTGGAAAATGTTATAATCTTGGTAGCAATGCTTATTCCACTAACCGTGCCAATATGGAAGCAATGAGGAAGGAGATTGCTAGGTTGAACACCATGCTGGGTAGTAAGTGTTTGAATGACAAGAAAGGAGCTAGTGGCAATGATCAACCAAAGAGGCCACAATACAAAAATGGAAGACACCCTCACATCAAGGATGGACTTGGACACACAAAAGGAGCCAAAAAAAATGGAAGGAAAATAGTAAATGGCTATGAGTGTGTACAGTTCATGAGCAAGGGAAAGATGGGTACAGATCAGCCTGCACAGAAGGTGGCACAACCGCAGCCCCGAGCAGCACAGCCCCCTAAGGGCGGCAGTGCCGCTATGAAGGGCGTCAGTGCCGCCCCCCACAGAAAAGGGAAGGCCATCCATCATTCCTCTGCACATAAAAAGCCCAAGAAGAAGGTTCCCTAGCCAAAGCAAGAAGTCCAGAAACCCAAGAATTCAATCTGGGCCACACCAAACAAGTATTCTTATCAACCGAAGGGTCAAGCACCAAGACAAAGTTTAAGTTCTTGCTTTGTATTGAAGAATAACAGCAAAGGAGAAGTGATTGCCAAATATGTTGGCAATGATAGAAATATTTATCTTAACACCTCCATTTGGGTTCCTAAGATTCTAGTGACTAACATGCAAGGCCCTAAGAATGTTTGGGGACCTAAATCAAGAAACTAAATTTGTTTTGCAGGCATACTCCTCCGGTGGGTCAAGTTGGGTGATTGACAGCGGCTGTACAAATCATATGACCGGAGAGAGGAGTATGTTCTCATCATATTCCCCAACTACAAATTCAAATGAGAACATCATTTTTGGTGATAACTCAAAGGGGGAAGTGATAGGTCTTGGTAAAGTTGCTATCACACTTGATCATTCAATTACTAATGTCTTACATGTTAATTCATTGAGTTACAATCTGCTGTCCGTTTCACAATTATGTGAGATGGGCTACAATTGTCTCTTTACGGATAAGGGTGTGGAAGTCTTTAAGAGGGAGGATTCCTCTATTGTCTTTACTGGTCGGTTGAGAAACAAGCTCTATCTTATTGATTTCAGCAAGAACAAAGCTAAGATTGAGACCTGTTTAGTGGCAAAATCTAGCATGGGCTGGTTGTGGCATCGCCGCCTAGCTCATGTTGGGATGAGGAACTTGGCCAAACTCTTAAAAGACAACCACATCCTTGGACCAACCAATGTTGAATTTGAGAAAGACAGATTTGTAGCGCTTGCCAAGCCGGAAAAGCAAGTAGGCGTACCTCACCCACCAAAGAGCATCATGACCACTACACAACCCTTGGAGTTGATTCACATGGATCTCTTTGGACCGGTTGCCTACCTTAGCATCGGGGGTAACAAATATGGATTGGTTATTGTTGATGATTATTCCCGTTTCACTTGGGTATTCTTTGTGTATGATAAGTCACAGGTACAAGAGAAGGTGGAAACATTTGTTAAAGAGCACAAAGAGAATTCAGCCTTCCAATCAAGAAGATAAGAAGTGACAATGGAACTGAATTCAAGAACACTCAAGTGAAAGAATTTCTTGATGATGAGGGCATCAAGCATGAGTTTTCAACTCCATACAACCCTCAACAAAATGGTGTAGTAGAGAGGAAGAACAGGACACTTATTGACATGGCAAGGACAATGCTAGATGAGTACAAGACGCCGGACATCTTTTGGTGTGACGCCATCAACACCGCTTGCCATGCCATCAATCGTCTCTACCTACACAAGATGCTCAAGAAGACCTCATATGAGATATTAACCGGTAACAAACCTAAGGTGTCTTACTTTAGAGTGTTTGGATGCAAGTGTTTCATACTTGTTAAAAGACCCCGAACCTCTAAGTTTGCACCTAAAGTTGATGAAGGTTTTCTTCTTGGTTATGGATCAAATGAGCATGCCTACCGTGTCTTCAATAAAACCTTGGGTAGAACTGAAGTCACGGTAGATGTGACATTTGATGAATCTAATGGCTCTCAAGTAGAGCAAGTTGATTCAAGTGTTGTAGGAAAGGAGGATCCACCATGTGAGGCAATCAAGCAAATGGCTACCGGTGATATAAGACCACAAGAAAGTCAAGCTAGTGAAGAGGAGGATCCCCAAGTTGTTGCTTGCACCAATTTCGGCCGCGCACTCAACAAGCCGGTGCAGCACACACCTGCTGGAAATCAGCGGGGCGGCGGCAAGCCGCACCTGAGGGCGGCAGTGCCGCACCTGCTACTCCTGCAGCAGCTTCCCTAACTCCTGCAACACCACTTCCAGGGCTAAATCTTGAGCCCATTCTTGAGCAAGAAGAAGATGCAGGTCCACAAGAAGAGCAGCAAGCCATTGAGCATCCAAGACTTCGCCAAACGATACAACGGGATCACCCCGTTGACAATATACTTGGGAGCATTCGAAAGGGGGTAACAACACGTTCTCATTTAGCAAACTTTTGTCAATATTACTCGTTTGTCTCCTCTCTTGAACCTCTCAAGGTAGATCAAGCACTTGGAGACCCGGATTAGGTAATGGCTATGCAAGAAGAGCTCAACAACTTTAAGAGAAACCAAGTGTGGACCTTGGTGGAAAGGCCCAATACAAATGTTATTGGCACCAAGTGGGTCTTCCGCAACAAGCAAGATGAAAATGGCGTGGTGACAAGAAACAAAGCAAGATTGGTGGCTCAAGGCTTCACTCAAGTAGAGGGCTTGGACTTTGAAGAAACATATGCACCGGTGGCAAGGCTTGAAGCAATTCGTATGCTTTTAGCCTTCGCTGCCCATCATGACTTCAAGCTGCACCAAATGGATGTCAAGAGTGCATTTCTCAATGGCCCAATATAAGAGTTGGTGTACGTAGAACAGCCACCGGGCTTTGAAGATCCCAAGTTCCCCAACCACGTCTACAAACTCCAAAAGGCGCTCTATGGGCTGAAACAAGCACCAAGAGCATGGTATGAATGCCTTAAGGAATTCTTGCTTAAACAAGGCTTTGAAATAGGCAAAGCTGATCCTACACTCTTTACTCACAAAGTTGGTAATGATTTATTTATGTGCCAAATATATGTCGATGACATAATTTTTGGTAGTACTAACCATGTGTATGTTGAGGAGTTTAGTAGGATCATGACCAAGAGATTTGAGATGTCCATGATGGGTGAGCTGAAGTTCTTCCTTGGATTTCAAATCAAGCAATTGAAGGAAGGGACATTCATTAGCCAAACCAAGTACACCCACGACATCTTTGAAAAAGTTCGACATGGAGAAAGCAAAGCCCATCAAAACTCCCATGCCAATAAATGGACATCTTGATCTCAATGAGGAGGGGACAGCCGTGGACATTAAGGTATATCGTTCCATGATCGGCTCTCTCCTTTATTTGTGTGCATCTAGGCCTGATATTATGCTTAGTGTGTGCATGTGTGCTAGATTTCAAGCCAACCCGAAAAGAGTGTCACTTAGTGGTGGGTTAAGAGAATCTTGAGATATCTAGTTCACACACCTAACCTTGGCTTGTGGTATCCCAAGGGCTCCAAGTTCAATCTACTTGGGTATTCGGATTCCGATTACGCCGGTTGCAAAATAGATAGAAAAAGCACTTCGGGGACATGTCAATTCCTTGGACGGTCCCTAGTGTCTTGGAGCTCTAAGAAGCAAAATTGTGTAGCCCTATCCACAGCCGAAGTCCGAGTATGTTGCGGCGGGTGCATCTTTGCGCTCAACTACTTTGGATGAGGCAAACCCTTCGAGATTTCGGATGTCAATTCGCCAAAATCCCACTTTTTTGTGTGACAATGAAAGTGCCATAAAGCTTGCAAATAATCCCATGAGCCACTCTAGAACCAAGCATATTGACATCCGTCATCATTTCTTGAGAGACCACGAAACCAAAGGAGATATCGAAATTCGCCATGTGAGCACCGAAAAACAACTAGCCGATATCTTCACTAAGCCTCTCGATGAGTCAAGGTTTTGTGCGCCGGAATGAATTGAATATCCTTGATTCTCGTAACGTGGTTTGAAATATAGCATGCCTCTGTTTGATCAACTTGTATGTTAGGCAAACCTTTGAAAAAGTTCATTTATGTGTTTCAAATTTGATTTCAAAAGCCCTTCAAGTGGCATGACCATGGTCTGTATTGATTGATTGTTTCTAGACATGACACTTGGAGATCCGGTATCCATATCTGAGGTGAAAAGAGAGAAGTAAAGCTTAGGTTAACCCTGCTCTTGTGACCGGGCGGCAATGCCGCTTTTAGGGCAAAGTGCCGCCCAAACTGTCGATTTTGCATTGTTCAACTGCCCGATTCTCTCTTTCATGGCCCGTGTCTCCTTTACTCATTCTGGGCCACGACTTCTCTCTCTCTCCTTCATTCTTTGGCAGGCCGACACCCCTCTTCCTCTTCTCCTTTCTCTCTCGTTGGAAGGGCAAGGGCGGGGCGGCGGCGGTGCTGCCGGCCGCCACCGACGGCTGGGGGGCAGCAGGGCTGCAGCGCCTCCCACCGGTGGTGGTGGTGCTGGCCAAGGCTAGGGCGGCGCCACCCCTATCCTTCTCTTCCCTCTCCTAGCTGTGGAACAAGGTGAAACCCTAGGCCCCTCTCGATCTGTGCATTTGGTGTGATTTGAAGATGGATTTCAGTTTCTAGGATGTGCTTAAGGGTGTAGGAGTGAGAGGAAGTGATTGGTTTAAATTGATTTGAAAGTTCCAACGGTCAATGTGGTATTGCATCACGGTAATGCCGCGGATTAAGGGCGGCAATGACGCCCTAGGCTTCAGCAGTCTTGCATTCTTCATTGTGCCATGGAACATCGGATTAATTCATCTCAATCACCACCATATCCTCCCACAACCTCAAGTCACTTGCTTTCAAATCCATAGTCAAAATACACTTGTATTACGTTCTGTCCACTCACTGCATATTTGTGTGCACCAAAAGATAGTTAAGAAATAGAATAAGTAAGAGGAAAGAATCAGAACTTGAGTTTGTGAAACTGCCAGGGGCGTCAGTGCCGCCCTCCAGGGCGGCAGTGCCGCCCTCCCTGGGACAAATCTGTCCAGTCAGTTTTCATGCTTATGTTCTGACTCCTCCCTCTTGCCTATACTACTTCTTAGCCACCTTTCTTTGCCATATTTGTACAGTTTCATTTGTACAGTTTCTTATTTGGACATATTTTTGCATAGATGGAAGGAGGTGGAGATGATGGCAAAGGGAAGAGCAAGTTGTTCACAAAAGAGCAGATCCGCAGAGGCAGGGGGAGAAGCTCCGCTGTGTACCGTGATCCAGCAGCACGTGCACGAGATGAAGCACAAGAGGAGCAACTTCAGAGAGTTGGCTACACTATCCGTGTGCCACCTAGCACTCCCTTGCATATCTCTCAGTTCGATGACAGCTATATGAGAGACAACACCGACGAGTTTGAGCTGAGAGCACCTGAGAACAGATTGCAGCATGCAGTGGTTGATTACTCCAAGAGTTGGAAGGGCACTGAAGAAGCAAGAGAGGTTGATCCCTATGAGATGCCCAAATCCACTAGCATTGACTACAGGTTTTGGAATGTATTCCATTCCAACTTTTATGCCACGGCCATCCTAACCAAGCCCAAAGGGAAGATCTGCAAGATGCAGTACATTGATTTTGATGATTTAGAGGAAAGGAATGAGCCGGAGTTTGCTGCTGTGATCAACTCATGTGACCACTTTGAGCTCACTGATATCATGGGTTTCATGTATGATTGGAACAGAGAGGTGCTTGCTCAGTTCCATGCCACCTACTTCTGGAACAAGGAGAATGATGAGACACACTGGATGACAGATGGGAGGCACTACAGGATTAACCTTGTGACTTTCTGTCGCATTCTTGGCTTTGGGCAGGTGCACCGGACATACAGTCAGATCCACAATGAGCGCCGCCTTGAGCCCTCTGAGGTGAGCTTCATGTGGGTGAGACCTGGTGAGGCAGATGGCAAGAAGACAGGGTTGAGGAGTCTCTACTACCTCATGAACAACATCATCAGGACCACCATCAACCCCAAGGACAATGCCACTGATTTGAATGGATTTATCACTAATGTCCTGTCTCGCTTTCTTAGTGGTGAGAAGTTCAATGTCCCTTGCTTCATGTGGGTAGAGTTGAGCTTTGCTATGGATGATGGGAGGAGGGAGATTCCATATGCTCCTTACCTCATGTTTATGATTGAGAGTCACTGGGATGAGGTTCCCAAAGGATTGCACTCACACTGCTTGCATAATCAAGAAGACACATGGCGGGGCAGCAGGTCACCACTCCACTAGAGGCACTTCCTCCTCACACCGAGACGTTCCTGAGTCCTCCAGGGGTGGTGGGAGAAGGAAGAAGAGATCAGGGCTCAAGAAGCTTGCAGCATGGATGAAGGCCGTGTTCACCACTTGCTCCTACATTGCAAGGAGTGACTATGAGGATAGAATGGAGACATGGAGGGCGATTGCAGCTACCAGAGAGGCTCAGGGACTTCCACCTCTACCACCTCTTGAGCCTCCACCACAGTTCCCTGACCTTCCTCGCTTGTCAGACACGGATGAGGATGATGATGATGACGACGACGATGGTGATGAGGGGCTGCATGGTGTCTATGAGGACCCCGAGCTTCAGGAGACCCTTCACAGCTACTATAGGTGTCAGAGAGACGCCACTCGTGGGCAGGAGGCCGGGTCTTCACACAATGTTCCTCCTCATCGTTCGACGCGCTCCACTCGCTTCACCGGAACCACTCACCGCCAGAGACGCGCCGTGGTGGACTCCGACGATGATGATGAGTGATTTCCCTTCTTTTCTCTTCTCTTTTTGGTACTTGATGCCAAAGGGGGAGAAAATTAGGGGGGTCAATCTTTTTCGCGCCATGTGTAGTAGTTCTAGCCGTGCTTCATGTTCAGATCCTTTGAGAGTTATGTTAGGTTGTGAGCTTAAGTGTCGTTCAAAACTATGTTTGTAATAATGTCACTTACTTCACTCTATTTGTCTCGGATATGGACATGTGCTATTAGTTTGTTTATCTGATTGTCATATTGTGAGATTATGTTGTTTTATATATGTGTTTGCTGCTGTGTTTTACTCAGTTTGAGCTGGCTGTTTCTGCCAGGGCGGCAGTGCCGCCCTTGGCTGTTGCAGCCAGCACCCCTGTGTGTTTAAACTGTCATATGCATCACGGAATATTATTTGACACAGTTTTCAGCACCCCACAGCAGGCATGGATATAGGGGGAGGCCCCAAACACCACAAAAATGTGTGAACTTCGGCTTTTATGCCAAATTGGAAATTCAAATTCCACTTCACACGTTTAGGGGGAGGCTTCTATATCCATGGCTTGAAAATCTCAGTTCATGATTATATCTTTTGTAAGCTCTAATTGGGTTGTCATCAATCACCAAAAAGAGGGAGATTGTAAGTGCAATCAAGCCCTAATGTGGGTTTTGGTGATAATGACCACCGAATTAGAGGACTAATGAGATTTATCGAGATGTCAAGCAGGAAATTGGAAAAGGATGATGATGAACAGGTTGGAGAACCCCCCAACTCAAAATGGTGGCTACCTCAACTCGATGGCGTTTATATTCATTTTGATTTCGAATTTGAGTTTAGGAAAAGCCGTACTATCAAGGGGGATCTTAGGGCAGTTGACCAAATGATGAATCAGATGCTCATATTTCCAGATCTACATCATCACACCCAGCCAAAACAGTCACAAAAATAGTTCTACAAAATTCCTATTTTGGCCAGGGCGGCAGTGCCGCCCTCCAGGGCGTCAGTGACGCCCTTTGAAGTACCGTTGGACCAGGGGGTATTTATACCTCCTCCTGTCTTCCCAAACGGTAACTTACTCCGTCCTAACGTTCATTTTCGACGGAACCCGAACTAGAGCTCCCCTCTCTCTCCTCCATTGTTGCTCCTTCAAGCTCCCAAGCAAATCCTTGATTCCCATCATCAAAACTTGAGAGAAAAGACAGCAAAACTCAATTGGAGAGCAGATTCACTGATTCCCAAAGTCAAAAGAGCATTTGGTTCACGTTTGGCCGGTGGCCCTAGAGTTTATTACTCTTGGAGCTTGCTCCTAGCCGGCTAGGCGTCGCCCTTGAGCTTGCCAACGATTGTGGCAGCCTTGGGAGGTTTGTAACCATCATCTTCAGCTAGTAAATCACCCCTCATCTCAAGAGGTAACATTCTTGACTTGAGAACGAGGATAAGGCAAGCCTTGGTGGCAAGCTCAAGCCTTTTGTGGCTTCCTCAACAACGTGGAGGTAGGCAAGCCTTGGTGGCGAGCTGAACCACGGGATAAATACTTGTCTCCGCGTGCTGGTGTGATTGTGGGGATTTGAATAGTTTTGTTAGGGTTTGACTCAATCTTGCATATACTTAGTTTTCTCTGGTAACCAGTCTTCGAGCTGGCTCTCTATGTGATATTGCAGGATTGTGTAGGTCTCACTGTGTAGATTCTAGTTGTGAAATCAGATTTCAATTTCACCTCTTTTGGAGAGGCCGTCAGTGCCGCCCTATAGGCCAGCAGTGACGCCCTGCTCCAGTATTTGATAAAATTTGGAGCTGAGTTTTTGCAGGCCTATTCACCCCCTCTAGGCCTCGGTGACGTCCATCGATCCTACACTATTATATATGTTTGAATTGTTAGCTGGCCTCAAAATTAACTTCAACAAAAGTGAGATCTACATGATTAATGATGAGGGGACATGGGGGCCTATATATGCTGAGATTTTTAACTGTCAAGTTGGTCTATTTCCAAACATTTATTTGGGAGTTCCTGTTAGTCCTAGCAAACTGAAAGTAGTTGACTGGCTCCCATTGACTGAAAAGAGCAATAAAAAACTGGATGTATGGAAGGGAGGAACTATGTCTATTGCTGGGAGGACCACATTGATCAGTGCTAGTTTGAACAATACTCCAATTTATCATATGTCGGTGTACCTATTACCCAAAACTATTATCAATATAATAGAAAAATTCAAGGAGAACTTTCTTCTGGCAGGGTGGTGGAACAAAGAAGAAATACCACTTGATTAAATGGGAGATTATATGTAAGAGCAAGAAAAAAGGTAGTTTGGGGATAAAAAATTTGAGAAAAATGAACCTCAGCTTATTGTGTAAGTGGTGGTGGAAGTTAGAAAGGGAAGAGGGGTTATGGGAAACAATTGTAAATCACAAATACCTAAAGAAGAAGTCTATACATGATGTGTCATATAAAATAGGGGACTCCCCAATGTGGACAGATCTGCTTAAAATGAAAGATTTGTATTTACAAAACAGGACTGTAGACATTCGAAGAGGTGACAAAGTCAGATTTTGGTTTGACCCTTGGTTATACTCTGAGTCCTTATCATCTAGACTCCCGCTGCTATTTGAGCTCTGTAATGAAAAAACAATATCAGTGGCTCAGGCTTGTGAAGCCAGAAACTTGAGTTTTAGAAGATGGTTATATCCTGATTTGAGGGAGTGTTGGACTAGTATATGGAGTGATGTTATGAATTTTGATTTAAGTCCGTTGAAGGATGAGGTTAAGTGGAACCTGGGAAGTAATAGAAAATTTAGTGTCAAATCATTGTATGATTGGTTGACTAAATCTAAAAATGGATCATCATATAAACATATCCGGAAAGGTAAAATACCAGCTAAAATTAAGATTTTTTGTGGCTGATTTCTAATGATGCTATCTTAACCAAAGATAATCTTAGAAAAAGGAACTGGCGAGGTAACCCAAGTTGTGTGTTTTGTAACAATGTAGAAACTGTAGACCATCTATTCTTCACCTGTTATGTTGCAAAGACAATCTGGTCTATCATTGCTATATGTCTGGGTGCCAATAATATTCCATGTACCTTTCAACACTGTAGGTTGTGGTTCGATAAATGGTTACCAAACAATAAAAAGACTCATGCATGTGGTATTGTGGCTGTTTGTTGGGCTATCTGGAAAGCTAGAAACAAAGCTTATTTTGAACATAAACTGATTAGCAACCCAATTGAGATCATCTGTCATATAAATGCTCTTGTAAAATACTGGGCAGGTTTGTTCTCGGAGGAAGACCATGCTCAACTATGTGCGGGGGGCTGACTTAATGCTCCGAGGCCAAGGAGACACATTCGTTCGAGGCAAAGACGACAAGTAGACCAGGTTGGTAATTCAAGACGGTCGGGCGGCGGATGATGAAGTCATTTGAGGAAGGGGTGCATCTAAAGCGAGAGAAATCTGTGTCCTCTGTTGGTATTATGATGTAGTATCGAGGGTGGCACTTTTATTTTGCTTTCTGTGATGCCGATGCTGTTCCGGCCTAGCCCCTAGCTTAAGTAGTGGTGTTGGTGATGTTCTTTGAAGTCTTTTTCCGGGAAAGTCTGTCTAAACTATCTTCCTTTAGGTGTCTCTTAAAACTCTTTTTGTATCCTGAATGCTTTGTGTGTTTTTCTGTTATGCTATAATGAAAATGAGAAGATCTCGTGTGGAAAAAAATCTTAGGATAGAGGCAATACAAGTTTACGATTGCAAAAATAACCCTCTTAAGGAAATTCAAGAAACATACCTTTTTATTTATCTCTAATGATAAAATCAAAGTGTGTTTTTTTTCTAACAGTCATATTTTATATTCTATTTCCACGATAATGTCCTCACGTACGATTACTGCCACACGGATGTCCGATGGAATTAAATCCCGTCGAATGCTCGCTCGAACACCCTCATCCTGTCATCCACCTTCGCCTCTGTCCCCATTCACCCCACCCCCTCCTCTCTCGACTCCACCCATGCTGCCCCCAACTTCGGCCCGTGCCGCCATCCCCGCTCCCTCCTCTCTCTCAACTCCCGCCTCGTGCACCCTCGAGCCTCCTCTCTCAACGAGGCTCAACTCTGGCCCCGTCCACCCCAGTGCCTCCTCTCTCAACTCCGGCCTCGTCCACCCCTGCTCTCTCTGCACGCACGCACTCTGCTCCCCTTCTCTGTTTAGACAGCACTCAACGATGCGAGATGAGTGACTGGTGATGAGCACCCCTGTTCGCCAACCCCCAACGTCTCCCATCCACGGCCCCGTGCACGACACCTCCATTCACCGGCCCTAGCGCCTCCCATTCCCAGCCGAACAAAACATAACAACACTTACAACGTGAGAAAAATAAAAGATGAAACATTTGAAATATAGCTTTTGCAACATGTGTGTAGAACACATGAAATATTCAAAAATAAACCGCTTGCAACATGAAAATCACTTCCCTGTAAACATAAAACTGAAACATCTGAAACATTTATAACATACTTGTCACAACATATGTGTAAAACATATACAACATCAAAATAAAAATGATTGTAATATACGTCTCGAAATAGAAAAAACTTTTTGAACAAGCGCTTGCAACATACATTTGAAACACTTGCAACATACATTTTTAAGGGCAACATCCTCTTATCTACCTTTTCAACATCCATTTTGAACCAACCACAACGTACCTATAAAACATCCGGAACACCCTAAACAATATATTTACAACACGTAAGAGGGGCGTCGATTCGGACCATCGAGGGTGGGAATCGGCGGCGAGCGGCTAAACGCGAGTGCCATTAACATCCAAAGACCGCATCGCAAGTGAGCACCACACCACCATCCAGCGCCGCTAGCACCGGCTTCCGCTCGCCCCCGGTGGGCGGCGCGCGACGAGCCACGCCGTAGCGCCGGAGATAGGGAGGGAGCGGGAGACGCGTGGGACGAGAGGGAACGAGCGGCACGCCTTGTGGGGGTGGGCCACCGAGCGTGTGAGCGGCGGTGCGCACCGGGGCGAGCGGAAAGCAGGTGAGGAGTCTCGCGGCGAGAGGGAGAAGGAAGAGGAAGAGACAAGAAAGGACGCTTTTTTTTTCTTTTTTTGTTTTATCACGGACGAGTGTGCGGCGGGGTAAAGGAAAAAAGTGGAGTGGGCCTAGGCCTGGGGGCGTGTCCGACGCATGTCGAACAGCCGGTAAGTAGCATTTCTATTCTATCAATGACCGGATTGTATAAGTTAAAGTAACATGCCTCTGGCCATGGTATGGAATCTGATTCGAAATACCAAGTAATTGTGCAATAATTTATACCTTCATTATCGGTAAAATGTAAACATATTTAGCAAGTAAATATTTAAAGAATGAAGAAGAGTTTTCATGAAGCGGAGTCAAGTACCTCTCGCTAGAAGATGGCATCGAGTAAGAATAAAAATTGTGGAAGGATTTGCATGATAAGCTGGATGATTTAGTATATGGAAACGATGGAATTCCCATCGTGTAATAAACTAATTGATTTCAGACACTGCATTGCATATAGATTAGCCATGTAAATGAGGCATAGAAAACCATGGACGTAGGAAGGTCGGCAGGAAGGTTCATACCGCAGGCTGAAGCCGGTGGACGGTGGCGAAGGAGTTGGCCATGGAGGCGCCAGGCAGTGGTAGCTCACCGAGGTGACCGACGTACATGACAGAGATCATCTGGATCACGTAGCGCCAGAGCCCTCCGATTATCATCGGCCCCGCCAACCATAGCTGCTTCTTCACCTCCTCTCGCACGTCCAGATTCTCCTTGGATCTGCCCGATGGCGAGGAGAGCTTCCTCACTTGTCAACCCTCGCCATCGCCGAGAGTCGGTTTTTCGTTTGCCTTCTTGCTTTCTATTTCCTCGGTATTTGTTTTCGGATGGGAGCGCTCGGTTCTTTTCGGGACCAGCCAGGAACAAAAATCATAAATGTCTCAAGAACTTTGCTGCACACCTAAGGCCCCCAAACTAAAATCTGATCGGTGGACCAGTTACACTGAAAATCTCCTACACACCTAAGGCCTCCACCTTTGATCTTGGATCCCGTTAGGTTGATCTCCTAGTGCCATTAGGCCCAACGGCCTTTGGGCCTTGTTCTCGCGCCCGATTGGGGCGCCCAACCCTAATGGTTGGTGGGCCCCCTTTGCACAGGCGCTATAAAGGAAGGTGGGGGCCGGGGCACTCGCACGAGGTTCACCCGAAGTGACAGACCCCACACCGACACTCCTAAACCCTAGTCGATCCGGGTGCGCCGCCCGACGGGGAAGACCCTCCGACGTTGGCACCAAGCACCACCTCGACGTCTATGCCGCCGCCAGTGCGCCGTCACTCTTCACCAACTCGACGGCGCCATCGGCGAATGACGCCGACACCAACAACAGCGCCCAAAGACCTCTCGCACCGGCAGCACCGACGGCGACATTCGAAGGTCTAAACTACTACCCTCTCTGTTGTCATTCTCTAGAGTAGATCGTGTTTAGGGTATACTACATGTACATGTTGTCGGTGCTAAAACTAGTGGTCCTAGTACCAACGAGTGAATTTACGTGCGTGCTCCCAACCCTGGATGGTGTGCAAGAAGGACACAAGAAGGTTTTGTATTATCCTGCACCAAGGTGCCTGTAGGTAGGGTGTACAAGCAAGTGGAGAGAGGGAACTGTCCCAAGTCTCGTGTGAGATGAGTGAGTGTGTGTGTTTGTTTGCCAAGGAGATTGCTTGACTTGCTTCCTTGGATTCCTCTGTCCCCGGAAGGACCCCGTCCCCCCCTTTTATAGCCGGAAGGGGAGGGACGGGCTTCACAAAGCTGATGTTTGAATAAGAAAGATGGTGGTGGGCGCCGCCTCATCCCCGCCGAGGCCTAGGGGCTCCCTCTCTCCCTGTGCCGAGGCCCTGGGTGAGGGCGGCGGTTTTGTCTTGCACAGCACCGCACTGTCGATGGCGGGCGCCGTCCCGTGGAGTCGGCTCCTCGTTCTTGGCGAAGGAGGGGCGTCTGCCTCTGCAGGGATCGGGCGTGGGCGTCATGATGAGCGTGCCCAGTACCGTGGCCTGTTTGTAGCTTTGACTCACCCCCGGTCCCGGTTCACGAGGGCAGCGGCGTCGTTGTCGATATCGGGCGTGGCCGGCGTAGATATCTGGCGTCACGGGGCCATCTCCGTCTGCCCCGGCTCGAAGCCTTGGTGCGCGGGGCCGGGGCACCGGGAAGACCCGGCCGCCCGTCTGGGTGGCGCCGTGCTCCCTGCCGGGATGCGGCATGCTCCGTATTTGGACTTCCCGTGATGGGACCTGTTACAGGGGTTAGTCATCATGACGCCCCTACAGTGGGCAGGCCCGGCCGCCATGTAGGGATTGCGTATCGTGGGAGCCCAGGCGCAGGCGCGCAAGTGGTGACAGGACGGCTCTAATCCCCCAGGCCTAGCGTCACCGATGACAGCCACTGTGGGAAGGCGGGCGGTAGACATACGCTCAAGTCGCTGGTCGGCCTTTGACCAGGTGATGCGGGCGCGTGTCGCCCGAGGCCTTAGCGGGGGGGCTCGGCCGGGACGGAAGGCGGGAACTCGTCCCGAGGCCGCTGCAGGGAGGCCTCGGTGGGGCGGAGGCCCGTGCCCGTCCGAGGCCTCAGCAGGGAGGCCTCGGGCGAGGCGGAGCGTTAGTGCCCGTCCGAGGCCTCAGCAAGGAGGCCTCGGGCGGGACGGAAGGCGGTCGCCGCCCGAGGCCTCTGCTGAGAGGCTCGGGCAAGTCGGAAAGCGGACGCCCGTCCGAGGCCTCTATGGGGAGGCTCGGGCGAGGCGGAAAACAGGAACTCGTCCGAGGCCTTGATGAAGGAGGCTTGGACGGGCGGAAAGTTAGCGTTTGCTTGAAGTCCCCGCAATGTGGGCTCGGGGGTGTTAGTGTGTAGTGCGCTGGGCCTTGGTAGGCCGTGTTTTGTTACTGTGTGGCCTAGTTTTGCGTTTCTTGGGCCTAATTGTTAGGAGGGCCCTTATTTTGGTCCCCGACAGTAGCCCCCGAGCCTCTGAAGGAGTGGGAGCACTCGTTCAGAGGCTGAGGTCGTGCTTTTTTGTCTAGTTCCTGCCGGGCTAGATGTTAGATGCCCTAGGCGTTCCCTACGCTGGGTGCGTGCGAGCGTACCCGGCGGGTGCAGCCCCTGAGGCCTCGGAGGGGCGTGAGTGATCCTTCGAGGGCTCGTACGTGCTTGGTGAGGGTGTTCTGCTCACCTCAGAGACTGTTCTCCGGGGGGGCGCGCGGCCACCCGCCGGTAGCCCCCGAGGCCTCGGAGGAGTGTGGGTGCTTCTCCGAGGGCTTACATGTTTCCAAATCAAGTGTTTTACGCCGTTTGCCGAGTCCCCGGGCCCGTCGGCTCGTCCGGGGCACGACGCGTGGTTAGATGACGTTTCCCTACTCCGGCCGCCGCGCTGGGGTAGCCCGAGCCCCGCTCGGGCGTGGGGCGGCTTGCAGGTACTTGGCCGTTAACTTCGTGAACGTCTCGCACATCCCTTCCGCAGGGAGGAGGGTGGATTTTGTCACGCCTGCCGGTGATGAGTGTCACACGCAACTAGATCCGGTGAGTCGTTAACGGGAGGATCCAAGTGATACGCCCGTGCCCCTGCCTGGGGGGTTGGCCGGGCCCGGAGGCGCTGCTCCATAAGAGCTCCCGCAGTGTCCCCGAGGCGGGGCTCGGGTCCCGTCCGCCCGGGTCCCGAGGGCTCGGTGCTCTCCCACGCGGGATCCCCCTTTCTCGGGCTGCCGTGGCTGGCCTCGGATGCTACAGGACGGCCCCGCCACGCAGGCTATGCTTGTGTATGAGGCCGTCCGAGCTGCCCCTCGACTTGCTGCCCCGAGGGAGCCGTCGAACCCCGAGATGGGCCAGCTTTTCGTACCTCTGGACCAGTAATGGGCCGTCGCCCCGCTCCTTCCAGGGAAGGGAAGCGCTTGGTGTGAACACCCCCCGCCGTGGGGACGTGGGCGGCTTTTTCAGGTGGCCAGCGCGGGATGTGGAGCGCCGGCGCGGTGGCGGCCCCTCTTTCTCCGTCGTGGCGCTTGCCGTGCGCTGCTTTGCGGGTCCCATTGTGGGGATGTGATGTGCGGCGCTGCGGCGCCACCGAGCCGCCTTGCCGCCAGTCCCCGGTTCCGTGTGCCGGGATTTTATGTGGAGAAAAACTCGGTGATCGTGCGTGAGGCGCCACGGGGCCGTGTGGCTGTGGCCGCTCGTGCGCCCGGCGCTGGGGTCTCCGTGGGCGACGTGTACTGAGTGGGAAATCCCGGGCGATCGTGCATTAAATGTGTGTAGGTGAACCGACTGGGGTTTCGGGTATAAATACCGGGTGGGCGGCCGTCTGGTTTTTCTTCTCGCCTTCCTCACCCTTGCGCCTGCTTTTCTTTCCTCCGCCGCCGCCATCTGCGTCCAGCGCCGCCGAGAGGGAACGGGAGCGAAAGGGAGAGAAACCACCTGCATCTGCCCTAGCCCACCGTCGCCATGGCGCCGAGGCCCGAGATCGTCGGGCGCGAGGAGTGGGAACGAGTTCGTGACGCTGCCGCCGACGGCGCTCGTGGGGAAGGGCTTCTCCGCCCCGCGCGGACCAGGCCTCGCCCGGAGTGGATTGTTCCGCCGGGCCGACCACTGTCCCCGCACCGCCTCCCGGTACGCCGTGAGCTTCACGACGTTCCATGAGAACGGGTTCGGGATGCCGGTGGGCCGGTTCTTGAGGGCCATCCTCGAGTATTACGGCCCGAGCTGCAGAACCTCAACCCCAACTCCATCACGCAGTGGCGGTGTTCGTCGCCTTGTGCGAGGGATACCTCGGAGTCGAGCCCCACCGGGATCTCGGCTCTATTTCTTCGAGGGCGTCCTCTACTTCAAGGGCGCCGGTAAGGGAAGAGGATGCCCGTCCCACGCCGGGAGCTGCATACTGCAGCCGCGGAATCACCACCGGGATTCCTACATCCCGACGAGGCTCGCCTCCTCCAACCGCGGCCGGGCGCTGCTGAAGTGGTTCTATCTCCGAACGACTTCCGTCACCTGCCCGCCACCGGGAAGGTGTTTGAGGCGGAGCCCGCAAGGTGGAGGGAGGAGATCATCGAGGAGAAGACCACTCCGCTGAAGAAGGTGTTCCGGGCCTTGAAGATGCTGACCCAGAAGGGGTTGGATGCGTCGGTCGTCATCGCCGCCTTCCACCAACGGCGAGTCCTGCCCCTCATGTCGAGGCGGCTTTTCCTGTTCGACATGCAGGAAAGGAGCCCCTGGGCTAGGACAAGGATGTCGTCCGTCGACCTCGAGTTCGACGAGGTTGTCGAGCGGACGAAGGAGGCGGCGACGGTGACCGACCCTTCCCTCCTCTACAGGGTCGCGATGCGCCCCCACCCGGACGCCATCTCCGTGGTGAGTTCCTTTGATTGTGCTTGTATCGTTGATGCCCGCATCTCCCCCTTTAACCTCACCTTGTTCTTTTCCTCGCAGGGACTGGCCGAGAAGTTGAGAGCGTCGAAGCCTCCCGTCTCCGCGGTGAAGGAGGCTAACAAGGCCATCGCGGCGGAGCAGAGGAAGGAGAAGAAGAAGAAGGAGAAGAAGAAGGACTGGAACATCCGCAAGGAGGGTGAGAAGCGCCCCTGGAGAAGCGGAGGCGCCAAATAGGGGACGAGGCTCCCCCGGAGCCGACGCCCTCGACACCACCGGCCCCGATGACGATGATGAGGATGACGAGGAGGAGGAGGAGGACTATAGCTTTGGCTTGGCCGCATCCCCCCCCGTGAAGAAAGGGAGTGGGCGCCGTGGCCGTTGAAGGATACTGCTCCCCCCCCTCACTCCGCCGAGGCTTCACCCGGCGGCCGGAGACGGACTCCGCCGGGAGGAGCGAGGCCCCTCCCGAAGTCATCCCACGCCGTCGCCCCGGCCGGGGCGACTCGGTCCTGCCCTCGAACGGCCTTTGAGGCGGCGGGGGAGGACCGCCGAGGGTGAGGCGCAGGCCTCGGCCGAGGAGGCGGCGGCGCCGGTGGGCCAGCGCCCTGTGCCCGTGACCCCTCGAGTCGCGGGGCCGAGGACACCTCGTGTCCAAGCCCTCAGCGAGCACGGCTCCAAAGTGAGCCGATCGTTTCAACCGCCGGTCGCCAGGTAGGTGTTTGTCCTTTTAGTCTTGCCGCCGCTCTTCTTTTTTTTTTTGAAGACCCACTCTTCTTGCTACCGCAAAAAAAGCGCAAGACGGCCCGGCCCCAGCCCGCTCGCTCAGCGCGCCAGCGGCCGAGGCTACAAAGCCGCATGCGGGCGCCGCCATCTGCCCCCCGCCTGGGCGGTGGTACCGGCGGCGTCCCGAGGAAGCGGTGATCGAGGCGCCCTCGGCCGAGCCATCCTCCGCCCCGACGGAGAGGGGCGCAAGCGCCCCAGCGCGGAGGCCTTGGCGGCGCCTCTGTGGAGGCCGTGACGGTGCCCATCGCGGAAGCCGTGGCGGCTTTGCCCCGATGGCCACCGGGCGACGTGGTCATGGAGGAGCGGCGCCCGTTCCGCCCCTAAGCCGCGCCTCAACGCAGGAGGTGGTGGAGATCCCCTCCTCGGAGGAGACCGCCTCCGTGCAGGGAAAGAGGTGGTCGCGGCGATGGTACCTCCTCGAGGCGGCAACCGTATGGGGTCGTCGACCGCGGCGCCCGCCGAGGGGTCCTCCAGCCTTTAACGTGCCGCCGCGTATTGTCTGGTCGGACCGCCGGGACCCGGAGGACCAGCCAGTCTACGTGCTGGACGACGCCTTGGAGTCGACCCGGTGGGAGCAGGCGGATAAGTACATGAAGTCGGCCAAGAACCTGCTTGGCCTGCTCTCGCCAATCTTCTCCAGGGACCTCCCCAACCTGTTGAAGGTAATACAAACATTTGTGGTTGAAGCCTAACCTTGGCCTGAGCGCCCAAAGGCGGCTAATCCGTTGGCCCTGATCGTTGTAGGATCTGGCGATGGGGTCCCGGGAGAAATCAGAGTTTCTCCGGTTCAGGTCCGGCCTCGACGAGGCGCTCCATCTCCAACGACAGGAGGCAAACCGGCTGCGCACCGAGCTGGCCGCTCGAAACGAGGAGCTCGACAAGCTCCGCGCCGAGAAGGAGGCGATGAGGACGGCGCTTGCCGAGGCCTCCGCACCATCGGGACCTTGACAGAGCCCGGTGAATATGGACACCGATCACCAGCTTTTTGTCGACGACGTCACCATGGTGCGGGCCGAGCTTGGGCAAGCGCCGAATGAGGCCATCCAGCTCCAGGCGCAAATGGCGGAGGAGGTGGTGCGGACGGAAGGTAAGTCTTTGTCGTTTTTGGGCAGTCGCATCCTTGCATTCCAGCTCCAAGGCTGACCCCTGGCGGATGCGAGCCGAGGAGGAAGTCGTCGGAGCAAGCGGGCGGACCTTAGTGCAGTGCAGACGGCCTACTCCTCGGCGCAGGCGAGCTCGAGGCCCCGAAGGAGAAGGTCGGAGCCGTTTGCACAAGCGGTCGAGGCCGGCGAGTCTCGCCGCAGCAGTCACCGGGCCGCCTGAGGCGTTGCCCGAGACGGGTGGAAGCGCGTCCACGCCGCCCTTCAGTCCGGCCTACGGACCGGCGTGTCGCACACCTTGGCGATGACCCTCTCGCACTACGACCTCGACCTCCCCAAAGTTTCCAAGGGGGCTCGTCGTCGCCGAGGACGAGGAGGGTCGCGAGAGGGAGGTGTTCGACGAGCTGCTTCAGCGGGGCCGAAGGGGCCACGACCGCGGCTGGTCGGGCACTTCCAGGCGGCGATCCTCCCTAACGCTGCCGAAGGAGCCGACGCCACCGACGCCATGGATGCCGCCACCAGGGGAGGAGGGGGGTCGGACGCCCCCCAGTGAGGTCTGCATGTTGGGCCGAGCGTGCCCATGTAAAAAAAACTTAATTAGCTTTTTGTTATTTTGTCTGGTTGACAAGTACCGTGGCCCGACGAGGCCTTATGATTTGTTTTCTCGTTTTCTGTTTACTTTTCGTGCCTTTGATTCTCGCCTCGTACTTAGATTAGGGCCCTCGCAGGACACAGAGTCCTTAGTCAAAGGTGGTTTAAGCGAGGCACACCCAAAGATCGGGCGTGGGCGGCCTCGTGGCTTTCCCGTCCCTTGACGTTTGGAGCAGCCCTTCCTCAAAGCATGAGGTACCTCGTCCTATGGCAGTGAGTAGGAGCGTCGTAGCGCATGGGCATAAGCAACTCTGTAGCTCAACCAGCCTTAGGTTTCGGAGTAATCCCTCCGTTACCCTTTTTCCAAGCGTTCGAGATTTGTAACACGAAAATGTTCGAAAAATGACTAACAAAAAAGAGCGCTTGCAGAGTGCCTTTCAGGAGGGAGTTCCCCCCTGTCTAGCCCCCGAGGGAGGCTCGACTTTGATGGGTCAAAGCCGAGTCTCGCTCAGGCTCTGAGGCGGTGTAAGTGTAGTTAAGGTCCTCAGCCCCCGAGGGCCTCGGATATGTTTCTTATTTGTAGAAAATTGTAAAAGTGTTTTTCATTCTTCTTTGAGAAATATGGAGTACAACTATAAGTAGGGACTTGGAAACTTAAGGGTAGAAGCGACGTAGGCTGTTGAATGTTCCAAGCGTTGTTGAGGACTTCTCCGTCCTCATTGGCGAGCTTGTACGCGTGCCGGCTTCGAGGACTTCGGCGACGATGAATGGTCCTTCCCAAGGCGGCGTGAGCTTGTGGCGTCCCCTGTTGTCTTGGCGGAGACGGAGCACTAGATCGCCTTCCTTGAGGTCTCTGGCTCGGACCCGTCGGTCGTGGTAGCGTCGGAGGGACTGCTGGTATCTTGCCGAGTGTAGGAGGGCAGCGTCCCTGGCCTCGTCAAGCATATCCAGTGAGTTCTCCCGAGCCCACCGGTTGCGCCACTCCTTATAGGACTTGAGCCTCGGAGAGCCAAATTCCAAGTCAGTAGGGAGGACGGCCTCGGAGCCGTATACCAGAAGAAAGGCGTGAACCCGTGGCTCGGCTCGTTGTCGCCCCGAGGCTCCAGAGGACCGAGGGGAGCTCCTCGAGCCACCTTTTGCCGAACTTGTCGAGCTTGTTGAAGATCCGAGGCTTGAGCCCTTGCAGTATCATCCCGTTGGCCCGTTCCACCTGCTCGTTCGTCTGTGGGTGCGCGACCGAGGACCAAACAATGCGTATCTGGTGGTTGTCGCAGAAGTTTCTAAACTTCGCCCCCGTGAACTGGGTGCCGTGGTCGGTGATGATAGAATTCGGGACTCCAAAGCGGTGGATGATGTCGGTGAAGAAGAGCACCGCCGCTCGGGATCGAATGTTGGTGACGGGCGCGCCTCGATCCACTTGGAGAACTTGTCGATGGCGACAAGCGGATGGGTGAAGCCCCCTGGCGCTTTCTTGAGAGGTCCTACTAAGTCCAAACCCCACACGGCGAAGGGCCATGTGATCGGGATGGTCTGGAGTGCCTGAGCCGGGTAGGTGCGTCGACGAGCGTAGTACTCGGCACCCCTCGCAGTGCGCACTACCTCGGTGGCGTCAGCGACCGCGGTTGGCCAGAGAACCCTCGCCGAAAGCGCCGCCGACGAGGGGCGGGCGGCGTGGTGGCCACACACCCCGGCGTGGATTTTGCGAACCAGGGGCAAGGCCATCCTCGACCGTGGACGCATCGCCGGACCCCGAGGGGCTTCGTTTGTAGAGGTCGTCCTCGATGACGACGAAGGACTTTGCTCTTCTCGCGATGCGTCGGGCTTGATTGAAGTCCTCGGGGAGGGTTCCCCGAACAATCCAATCGAGGTATGGCTTTCTCCAGTCCGGCTTGGGGTCGGCTTCCGGATCCTCCCCGTCGATCTCCATGACCCTGGGGTTTGACGCCTCGGCTGCAGAGGTGACCTTGGACATCTCCCCAAGCCCCCAAGGTGGGGTCGAGCGATTCTCCGTGGCCTCCTCCTCCTGTTCGAGTGTGATGGAGGGAGCCGTGAGGTCCCTTTGTGAAGACGTCGGGGGAACCGGGGTTCTTCCAACGGTGATCTTGGCGAGTTCGTCGGCAGCCTCGTTGTACCTGTGGACGACGTGGTTGAGCTCAAGGCCCTCGAACTTGTCTTCCAGGGCGCGCACCGCCTTGCAGTACACGTCCATCTTGGGGTCGTGGCAGCTTGAGTCTTTCATGACCTGGTCGATGACAAGCTGCGAGTCCCCTCGGACATCAAGACGCTTGATGCCGAGTTCGATGGCGATCTTCAACCCGTTGAGTAGGCCCTCGTACTCCGCCATGTTGTTTGACGCTGGGAAGTGAAGGCGGATTACGTGTCGCATGTGCACCCCGAGGGGGAGACAAAGAGGAGGCCAGCCCGCCGCTCCAGCCTTCATCGTGACCCGTCGGGTACATTATCCAGCATTCCACCTGGAGCCGGGGCGGCGGTAGCTGAGTATCGGTCCACTCAGCGATGAAGTCAGCCAAGACTTGAGACTTGATAGCCTTCCTTGGCGCGTAGGAGAGGGTTTCCCCCATGAGCTCCATGGACCACTTGGCGACCCGCCCTCGAGACTTCCGATTTTGGAGGATCTCCCCCAACGGGAAGGAGGAGACCACGGTCACGGGGTGAGCGTCGAAGTAGTGCCGAGCTTGCGCCGGGTCGTGACCACCGCGTAGAGCAGTTTTTGGATCTGCGGGTAGCGGGTCTTGGTCTCGGACAACACCTCGCCGATGAAGTAAACCGGCCTCTCGACCGGCGGGTGTGGCCCTCCTCCGCCTCTCGACGACGATGGCCGCCTTCGACTACCTGCGTTGTTGCAAGAACGCATGGGAGGAGGGGCTCCCCTTCGGGCCGGGCGGGGACGAGGATCGGGGCCCCGGTGAGGGCGGCTTTGAGCTTGTCGAGGGCCTCCCGGGCCTCGGAGGTCCGTGAGAAGCGCTCGACTTTCTTAGGAGGCGATAGAGGGCAGGCCCTTCTCGCCGAGCCGTGAGATGAAGCGGCTTAGAGACGCCCGGACAGCCCCCATGACTCGGCTGCACACCCTTCAGTCCTCGATCGGCCCCATGCTCGTTACCGCAGCTTACCTTCTCGGGTTGGGCTCGATGCCGCGCTTGGAGACGATGAACCCGAGGAGCATGCCTCGGGGGACCCCGAAGACGCACTCGGGGTTGAGCTTGACGCTCTTGGCCTTGAGACACCGAAATGCAACCTCAAGGTCGAGATGAGGTTGTCGGCCTCCTTGGTCTTGACCACGATGTCGTCGACGTAGGCTTCTACGGTTTCGCCGATGTGGTCTCCGAAACGCCCGATGCACCGCCGATACGTGGCCCCCTCGTTCCTCGAGTCGAAGGGCATCGTCACGTAGCGGTACATACCGAAAAGGGGTGATGAAGGAAGTCGCGAGCTGGGTCGGACTCCTTCATCTTGATTTGGTGGTAGCCGGAATAAGCATCAAGGAAGGATAAGAGCTCACACCCCGAAGTGGAGTCGACTATCTGATCGATACGTGGTAAGGGAAAAGGGACTTTCGGACATGCTTTATTTAGATTAATGTAATCTACACACATCCTCCATTTCTCACTCTTTTCCTAACCAAGACAGGTTAGATAACCACTCGGGGTGGAACTCCTCCTTGATGAACCCGGCCGCCGAAGCTTGTTCACCTCCTCGCCAATGGCCCCGCGCTTCTCCTCGTCAAATCGGCGCGAGATCTTTGTTTCACCGGCTTGGACCCGGCCCGGATGTCAAGGGAGTGCTCGGCGACTTCCCTCGGAATGCCCGGCATGTCCGAGGGGCCCCACGCAAAGATGTCGACGTTTGCGCGGAGGAAGTCGACGAGCACAACTTCTTATTTTGGGTCGAGGGAGGCGCAGATCTTCACCACCTTGCCGATGGAGAGGCGGGGTCCGGCGGGACCTCCTTCACTCCGTCGGATGGCTCGAATGCGCCGGCGTGACGCTTGGTGTCGAGGGCCTCGGAGACGCCACAGCCTCGGCGTGCTTTCGACCGCCTCGACGTCGCGGCTTGAACGCATGTTCGTAGGAGGAGCCATCGGTGATGACGCCATTAGGGGCCCGGCATCTTGAGGAGAAGGTAAGTGTAGTTGGGGACGGCCATGAACCGCATACGCTGGTCGTCCGAGGATTCCGTGATAGGTTCCTCGAAAGTCAACCACGTCGAAGGTGATGACCTCCTTTGCGAAAAGTTCGATGGTGTCCCAAAGCGCACGGAGGTCGATCAGCCCGAGGGCCAGGCGCTGCTACCCGGCACTACGCCCCGAAAGGGAGAGCTACTTGGGCCGAAGCCGTGAGCGCTCTATCCCCAACAAGCCGAGGGTTTCGGAGTAGAGGATGTTAAGGGCACTTCCGCCATCCATCAGCACCTTGGTGAGCCGCACGCTGCCGACAATGGGGTCGACCACGGCGGGTACCGCCCCCCGGCTTTAGCACGTAGAGCGGGTGGTCGTCGATGCTGAAGGTGATGGCATCGGCGCGACCACGGCAGTGTACCGCGGAGTGGCGGGTGCACCGAGAATATCTCTCGACGCCGCGCTTGATCTGGGCGCTGGTGAGGTTCGCCGCTTCCAGTCCCCCGATGACCATGAAAACGTCATGGACCTCGGGAACTCCCTCGCCTTTGTTTTCCCCCCTCCTTCTTCTTCTTGCCCTCGGGTGGGGAAGCTTCGATAGAAGCGACAAGCCAAATCGCCTCCCCATAGTGTGCTTGACGGGGAATTTGTGGAAAGGGCAGGGCTTTTGAGCATGTCATCGAAGGCCCCAGGCCCCAAAGGGGGCCTCGGGGGGTCTTGCGGTCGATCGTGGCAACGATATCGTCCTCGAGTCCACCTCTTTCTTGCCCTTTTTTCCCCTTGTGCTTGTTCTTCTTGTTTTTTTACGGGGCCGCGGGTTGCCTCCCCTCGGCATTGTCCTCCTTCCGCTTCCCTTTGCCGCCGACGTCACGGAAAAATCGCTCCCACCGCCTCCTCCGGAGGCGAAGTTCGTCGCCACCTCGAACAGCTCGTTGGCGGTGGTCGGCATCTTCCGCCCAACTTCGTGGACGAGCTCCCTTGCAGGTCGTGCCGTCAAGGAATGCACCGATGATGGCAGTGCCGGCCACGCTGGGCAGCTCCGTGCACTTCTTCGAGAAGCGCCCGATGAAGTCACGTAGCGTCTCGTCGGGCCTCTGGCGGCAGCCGCGGAGATCCCACGAATTCCCCGGCGCACGTATGTGCCCCGGAAATTTCCCACAAAAACCCTGACTAGCTCGGACGGTCGCCCGATTGTGCGGGCGGGAAGATGCTCCACCAAGCGCGTCTTTGAATCACCCAAGTGCGGTGGGAGGTTGCGGATGATAAGCCGGTCATCGTCCGCGCCGCCAAAGCTGGCATGCCAGCGGTAGTCGTTGAGCCAAACCTCGGGGTTCGTTTCTCCGAGTATTTGGCAAGATTGGCCGGCCGCGAACCGAAGGGGAACCGTGGCGTGCGCGGATCTCGGGCCGAAGGCGCGCTGCCGGAGGATCGGCATCGTCGCGGTCCTCGCCGCTATCGCAGCGCCTTCCGCCTCGCTGGCCGGGCGGCGTCGCATCCGGCCCGGCCTCGGCTTCCTTTTGCGGCGTTGTTGATGACGTTGCGTGCGTCACCATTGTCGATGCTGCCGCGGTCGCCCCGAAGACGCCGCGGATCGGCCTTCGCGATGGGTCCTGATGGACCGGCTTCTCGCCGCTGCGTGAGGCGCTCTTCGCCCTCCTCATCCCTCGGTGTCCGATGCCGGGAGGCCGAAGCTTTCAGCTGCTTTGGACAGCAGCGGTCTCGGTGATAATCCGCAGATCATCTCGAATCCGCCGTCCCTCCGGGTCGATGGTTCTCGCATCGACCGGACGAGGAGGGCAGCCGCCATGGCCATTATGACTTGGCGTGGGAAGATGGGGGGACGCTCTCCACCCTCGTCGTTGACGATCCTTCGTTGACGTCACGCGCCGACGAGCAGCGGGCTAGGATTGCGTGCCGCCGCGGTGGGCATGCTCGCACGCTTCTATCTCCCTGTCGTAACAGCGACGGCGGTCGCGCCGAGCCATCCCCAAGCTCCCGAATCCGCTCGATAGCGGGACGCCGTGGCTTCCGGGAGGGGTAGCCGGTAGCTTCGCCGGTCCCCGGAGGGCCCGCATGTGCCGGAGTTTGTGGCCCCCCCGGCCCGGAGGCCGGGATGTGTTAGGGTCCTCGGGGGTTGCGCCCGCCGGAAAGTCGCTCCTGCGGGGCGGGGCTGGGATCACGGCCTGCGTCGCCGCCGTCGTTACCGTTGCCGCCTACGCCGAAGCTCACCGATCTCCACGTGAAAGCATTCACGAAGTCGGATCGCATGTCGCCCCGAGGAGTCGAGAGCCGGTGTAGCCGAAAGCGAAGCGGCAGGCCCGAAGTGAACCCCTCGGGCCCGTGCCCTCGAGGTAGCGCCGATCGGGTGGATGTAGCGCCGCTGTGGCGCCCGCTGCTCCCCGCCTAACCCGAGTACTCCCTCATAGGCGTGGATGGATCCGTCGGGATGTCCGCGGCCGAGGCGCCTCCGGGAGCGCCGCGGACAAATGCGGGACGCGCCTCCTCCGGGCTCCCATGACGGTGGAGACGTCACGTTGCGCACGCGGCAAGCGTTGACCGTGCCAAATGGCTGGCGTGGTGGCGAGTGGCGCGCGCTGCCGCCCCTGGCCAACGCCCGCAAGGTCCTCCTCCGCATCTGGCCATGTCGTGGTCGTCCTGCCGCTCGGGCATGAACGCGCCACGGGCGCCCCCTCGACGGGCCGGGCAAGGGGCCCACCGAGCACCGGGGGGAGGTCCTCGACTCCCGGCCGGGGAGAAGTTCCATGTCGTCACCGACTCCGCTTGACACGAACTCGAGCTCTCCAAACCGGATCGGGGTCCCCGGCTCCAAAGGGCCGGAGTGGGAGTGGAGTTAGGGCTGGGAATCCGCCCGAAATGTCGTTCTTTGGCCATTCCGGAGTTTTGGTGGGAAGGAAAGCGAAAAAGCACGCACAGGCCCCTACCGCGCGCGCCAACCGCCGGTGCTAAAACTAGTGGTCCTAGTACCAACGAGTGAATTTACGTGCGTGCTCCCAACCCCGGATGGTGTGCAAGAAGGACACAAGAAGGTTTTGTATTATCCCCGCACCAAGGTGCCCGTAGGTAGGGTGTACAAGCAAGTGGAGAGAGGGAACTCGCCCCAAGTCTCGTGTGAGATGAGTGAGTGTGTGTGTTTGTTTGCCAAGGAGATTGCTTGACTTGCTTCCTTGGATTCCTCTGTCCCCGGAAGGACCCCCCGTCCCCCCTTTATAGCCGAAGGGGAGGGACGGGCTTCACAAAGACTGATGTTTGAATAAGAAAGACGGTGGTGGGCGCCGCCTCATCCCGCCGAGGCCTAGGGGCTCCCTCTCCCCTGTGCCGAGGCCCCGGGTGAGGGCGGCGGTTTTGTCTTGCACGGCGCCGCATCGCCGATGGCGGGCGCCGCCCCGTGGAGTCGGCTCCTCGTTCTGGCGAAGGAGGGGGACGTGCCCCTGCGCAGGATCGGGCGTGGGCGCCATGATGAGCGTGCCCAGTACCGTGGCTCATCAGAAGCTTTGACTCACCCCCCTGGTCCGGGTTCCCGAGGGCCGCGGCGCCGTTGTCGATACGGCGTGGCCGACGTGAGAGATACAGCGCAGACGGGGCCATCTCCGTGTGCCCTCGGCTCTGGAAGCTCGGTGCGCAGCGGGTCGGGCACCGAAGACCCCCGCCGCATGGGTGGCGCCGTGCTCCCCGCCTCCGGGATGCGGCATGCTCCGTATTTGGACTTCCGTGATGGGACCTGTTACAGGGGTTAGTCATCATGACGCCCTACAAAGGCAGGCCCGGCCGCTATCAGTAGGGATTGCGTAGTCGTGAGCGCGGGCGCAGAGGCGCAGAGTGGTGACGGACGGTTCTATCCCCTGCCAGGGCTAGCGCCACCGATAAATAACCGGAAGGCGGGCGGTAGACATACGCCAAGTCGCTGGTCAGTCTTTGACCGGTGATGCGGCGCGTGTCGTCCGAGGCCTTAGCGCTGGGGCTCGGCCGGGACGGAAGGCGGAACTCGTCCCGAGGCCGCCGCAGGGAGGCCTCGGGCGGGGCGGAGGTTAAGTGCCCGGCCCGAGGCCTCAGCAGGGAGGCCTCGGGCGAGGCGGAGCGTTAGTGCCCGGCCCAAGGCCTCAGTAGGGAGGCCTCGGCGGACGGAAGGCGGTCGCCCGAGGCCTCTCGGGCCGAGGCTCGGGCGAAGTCGGAAAGCGGACGCCTGTCCCGAGGCCTCTATGGGGAGGCTTGGGCGAGGCGGAAAATGAACTCGCCCGAGGCCTTGATGAAGGAGGCTTGGACGGGCGGAAAAGTTAGCGTTTGCTTGAAGTCCCCGCAATGTGGGCTCGGGGGTGTTAGTGTGTAGTGCTTGCTGGGCCTTGGCAGGCCGTGTTTTGTTACCGTGTGGCCTAGTTTTGCGTTTCTTGGGCCTAATTGTTAGGAGGGCCCTTATTTTGGTCCCCGACACATGTATACTGTGAATCAAATATACTTCTACTGTGAAATTGTTTCCCCACTACTTCCACTGCTAAATCGATCCGTGAAACTACCAATGGTATCGGTGAAGCCACTAGATAGTGGATCTACCGTCCAGGGAATTGAAAACGAAAGAAACTGATCGATCCGTAACAGATCGGTGAACAACACCCCCAATCGAACCCGAGGAGAAGAAAAATGGCGCGGTGAAAGAACGTAGGGGAGGAGAAAATGGCGGCTAGGGTTTGGGGCCTCGACTGGGAGAGGGGTTTTGATCCTCTGAAATGTGCTCCCGGTCGTCCGATCCACCGACCCTAGATCGAACGGCCGGGCGGCGATCGGTCGGCGCACTTGGCCGGCATGGGCCATATGGCCGCGGGCTCGTTTCGCTTTGTTGGGCGCCGTGGGCCTTGGCAGGCCGCTGGCAAGCGCCGCCGAAGAGCGTGAGCGCGTGGGCCGATACGCCTCGTGGCCAAATTGAAAGAACAACGAATTGAATTACATTTTTTCTTTTTTCCAGAAGCTATATTTATGGGTTTTGAAGGATTTTGAATAGAATTTTGAAGCAAATTTTCTATGTAAATTTTATCCAACGATAATGTTACCCAAAAAAGGAAAATATGTCAAATGTTTCGAAAAATTGAATTATGAAATTTAGAATTTAAATGTTTTCGCCGCGAATATTGAATTTATTAATCTCAAATTAAGTTTGAACCAACGGGATAATTTAATTTTGAGCAAAATTCTGATTTTCTCGATAAATTTGATGAATTATAGTGTTGTTATTTTTTGACCAATGATGTTAATAACAATATTATAATGTTGTGTTGATGATGAAAACTATGCATTAATTTTACTTCTACCCAACGGTGATGTAGAATTTCGTATAGAGAATTTTGTTGTTGTATGTTTTAAATTTGACCAACGTTGAGTTAAAGCATGTAATTTCTCTTATGCATAAATGTTTCTCACTTTATTTGAAATGATTTCAGAAGGCAAAGCTATGCTTTGAACATCAAGAACATCCCGTTGCTCAATAGGAGCAACTATCGAAGTCTGGCGGGAGAAGTACGAACTGGAGCTTGCGTTGGGAGAGGTCGACGTGGCTATCACCACACAGTGTCCCATTGCTCCTGAGGACCCGGTGAGGGGAGCCAATGAATCTGATGCTGATTTCACTGCCCGGCAGCGTGATCATGCAACCGAAAGAATGAAATATGACCTTGAACACAGGAAATGGATTCTCTCCAACCGCAAGTGCCTCATGGTGGCTAAGGCTACCATAGACGAAGCCATCAGGGGGTCAATCCCAAAATGTGTCACTGCCATTGAATACCTGAAAAAGGTGAAGAATCAGTTTACTGGGTCTTTCAAGGCCACAGCAAGTACACTGATCAAGAAACTAGTGACTAAGAAATACATTGGTGGTGGCATAAGAGAGCATATTCTTGAAATGAGCACCATGGCAGCAAAGTTGAAGCCAATGGATTTGGGAATCAAGGATGAGTTCCTTATCCATCTGATCCTCCACTCTCTGGGAATATGAAACTTTTGCTGTGTGCTACAACATGCAGCCAGAGAAATGGGATATTGAGAAGCTCATTGGAATATGCACTCAAGAGGAGGAGAGGCTCAAGTCCTCACACGGTGACTCTGCTCACTATGTGAAGGACAACAAGAAGAACTTTTATAAAAATCAGAAGCCTCAGAACCAGAAACACTAGGGAAAACCCTAGGGTGAGAATGAATCTCCCTCAAAGCCATAGGGAAAAGCCCTTTCGAACTCTAAGAACCAGCAGCAGTACAACCCCTATGGCGATCTTTGAGAAAGATCGGTGCAAAAGTACTTGCTATAAGAGGGGCCACTACAAGAGAGAGACGCCCAAAGATTCCTGAAATCTATGCTTAAGAGGTGATGATTTTATCACATTTGTAGATGAATCCTTGTATTTATGTTAAGCGAAAAACCACTTGGTGGATTGATTCTAGAGCAACTATTCATGTTGTGAATTCGATGCAGGGGCTAAGTAGGAGGATAACTCTGCGAAGAGGAGAAAGAACAATTAAAGTTGCGAATGGAGTGCAAGCCGATGTTGAAGCCATTGGAGATCTTTCTTTAGAATTAAAGAATGGTTTTGTACTTAGGCTTAATGATGTACTCTATGTTCCCTCTTTATGCGTAGAAATTTAATAAGTCTTTTGAAACTTGATGATGATGGATTTGATTGTCATTTTGGAAATGGCAAATGTAAGATACTTATTAATAATGAATGTGTTGGTCTTGCCTTCCGACAAGACAAACTTTATTTGCTATCTATTGCTGAAAATATGAATTCTGTTGAGAATGTGAATGCCTCCACATCTACAAATCAAAGTAAGAAGCGGAAGAGAAATGATAACGCCTCTCTTGAAATTATGGCATTGTCGCTTAGGCCATATTTTGAGGGGGAGAATAGAACGTTTAGTGAAAGAATCGATTCTTCCACACTTAGAATTTTCAGATTTAAAACAATGTGTTGATTGCATCAAAGGAAAATATGTCAAGAAAATAAAGAAAGATGCCAAACGAAGCACGGGAGTATTAGAATTATTCACACATACATCTATGGTCCGTTTCTTGTGAAAAGCGTGGATGGTTATGATTCATTTATAACGTTCATGGATGACTACTCTCGCTACGGCTATATTTATCCAACTAGAGAAAGATCAGAAGCATTGGATAAATTTAAAATATTTAAGGCCGAAGTTGAAAATCAATAGATTTGAAAATCAAAATAGTATGCTCAGACTGTGGTGGAGAGTACTATAGGTGACATACCCCATATGGCTAAATTCCTGGACCCTTTGCAAAGTTCCTACAGGAAAATGGTATAGTCGCTCAGTACTCCACATCGGGGGAGCCTCAGCAGAATGGAGTGGCTGAAAGACGAAACTGCACCCTAATGGATATGGTAAGAAGCATGATAAGTTACTCCACGTTACCGGTCGGTTTATGGATGGGGGCACTGAAAACCGCCATTCATATACTTAATCGCGTACCGAGCAAGTCGGTGCCGAAAACACCATATGAATTATGGACAGAAAGCACTACAAGAAATCCTTCTTTTTATGACCAAATCCTTCATGACGGGGCATGGTTTCGACATGTAATGTACCATAATATGACGATAAATTTTGTGTCATCATAAATCTATGGGAGCCAGACATATTTGTGACGGCATTATAATTTGTGTCACATAAAGGTAGCAACTTTTGTCATAAATTGCCTGGCGCCCGTAGCCAATTGAAGCCTACGTTTTTATGACCCCAGGACTAGGCTTTATGTGACTTTTGAGCGGCGTCACATTATGTTATTTCAAAAAACTGCTGACCCTACCATCAAAATACACCCTACACAGGTGGACCCCACCTCTTTCTGTTGACCAATTTCATTTTCCCCATCTCCCGACTGTTGACGGTGGATAACGTCAACATTCATTAGAACTTTAGACACAAGAGAATACATGAATACACACTAGTCTAGGGTTTTAACTGACAATTTCCACGAGTTTTGCATATTCCATATTTTCCAGGGACTTTTCCAGAAAAGCTGAAAAGAGGGATTAAAGTGCATATTAATTACGAAACTTATCCGCCACGGGAAAGATCAACATTGAGACGTGGGAAGGGTCTAGAAGACACCTGAAGCAAATGCGGGACCAGCCAGGGCGGCCGTGGTGGGGCCGGCCGCCCCACCATGGCGCCGGCCGGCGCCCCCCTCTAGGGTTTCGGGCCCCCCTTCTGGAAGCTTCCTCCACCGCCTCTCCTGATGCATCTCGGCCCTTGGTTAAGTCGGTTTGATCCTGCGGCGTACGTTCATCCCACCGGACTATAAATATATGGGCGTACCCCCCCGTGAGAGCCAACTCATTATTCATCAAGACCTCAAGCCATCAAGCATCAAGAAGCCTTCTAGTTCATCAAGAGCCTTCTAGTTCATAGTTCTAGTTAGTTAGATTAGAAGTAGAGGAGATCTAGTTCTTCATCGGATCTGGAGCCCCGGCCCATGCAGAGCGCAGGAGTTCGGTATAGTTCTAGTTCTTTCTTTCTTATTGTATTCATTATTCAGATTAGGAAGACATTATTCTTAATAGTTCATATGTTCTTAATTGCAATAGTCATTGTCTACTTTAATTTTATGTCTAGTTTAGTTAGTTTGATCTTATTGAATTCATGTAATTGCTCGTATAGCGTTTATCCAAGTGTACAATGGGTAGATGATAGACAATATATAGACGTGGTGTCTAGATATCTTGTTTGTCTGTGAGTGCACCCCCGACATGCCGGGACGTGTGGTAGTCCGCGTAGGTGACAACTACGTTGGTTCCTCTATAGTCCCCTCCGTATGTAGGACAGCAGGGCACGGTCGCGAAGTTGGATAATGACTCTGTTTCACATCCTTCCTAGTTGATGCCCCTTACATGTGATCATGATGTAGGGTTGACTTAGCGATGATTACTAGATGTAGTTGCACTAATTAGAGTTATTCATTGATGTAGTTATAGAATTACCTTAGACAGTTATCTCCTTAGTTTATCCATTGGCTAACTATGATTATGACTAGAAAATGCTCTGATGATTATCTATATAATTATGATACCTGATAGAACTCTCTAGGTAAAATGCTACAATGGTATAATTATCTGTCCGCTTGCAGAATCTGTTCTAGTTTATATTCATATCTCTGCCTAGTCATAATTGAATAATACATGCAAACCTAGATTTATTCCTTAGCATTATAATTAGGGATGACAACTTAATTCATGCTTAGGAATGCTAGTGATAAATAAGTGGCTAGTTGCTAATGACAAGTTAATTTAATACCATGCATTTCTAATCTTGTTAATTCGTAGCGATGTTAGAAGTGCCAACAAGCATTTTTGGCGCCATTACCGGGGAAGGCACAATAAACTTAGGAAATATTGATAACATATATACAAAATGGATAAAGTCATATTACCAATCGATCTCTAACTCAAACAGGTACACCCTTCTTTTTTATCATTTGCTTATCTTATGTGGGGTGATGAATGAATGGTTTTTCTCTTCCAAAAAACTTCACTGACGATCCAGAGAAACTCCTTAGAAAGAAGAAGTTTGTAGAAGCAAGGGACAAATTTGAGTCACCATCAAGAACACCCATTGCTGCTCAAGCTAGCTCTTCGGAGGAGTCAGCTCCAACACTGGAAGAAGAATTTAAAGAACGAGTAGAAGAACAAATAGAAGAGCAATTAGGAGAAAACCTAGCTCCTGTGTTTGAAGACATGGCTAAGAAGACACTACGTGAGTTCTCTGCCCCAACAACAACAAACATCCGGACTGGACCAGCAGTCAACACTGGGGGGAATGGATTCGAGCTCAAGCCTGCCCTCATCACCATGGTTCAAGCTAGCCAATTCTGTGGAAAAGCTCATGAAGATGCAAGCGCACACCTACAACACTTTCTAGAAATCTGCAGCACCTTCACGGTCAGAGGAGTACCAAGAGATGCTATTTTACTCTGCCTTTTCCCGTTCTCAATATTGGGGAAAGCTAAGCAATGGTTCTACATCAACAAAGACAAGAACACTACATGGGACCTGTGCTCAACCGCTTTTCTAGCAAAATTCTTTTCTACCGCCAAGACGAACGCTTTGCGTGGGAAAATTGCAAGTTTCCAACAGCAACATGATGAATCATTCACTGAAGCATGGGAAAGATTCCAGAACTACATAGAAGATTGTCCTCATCATGGAATAGAGGAATGGCTATTAATGCAAACTTTTTATCACGGGCTTGTCTCTAGCACCTGTGAGTCTATTGATGCTGTAGCTAGAGGAGCTTTTCTGTCACTTAAGCTCTCAGACGCTAAAGCACTTGTTGAGAAGATGGCCTCGAATTCAAGCTGTAATGAAGAACGTACTCAACCCCACAAGAAAGGAGGAGGAATCCATCATCTCAAGGAAACTGACATGGTCACTGCCAAGCTAGACCTCATTATGAAGAAGCTCGATATAGAGAAGAAAGAAGTCATGCACATCAATGATTCCCATATGACATGTGAAGAATGTGGAGACTATGGGCATTCGGCTATCAGCTGCCCTACACTGCAAGAGGATGTGAACTTCATCAACAACAACACTTACTATCGTCCTCAACAAAACCAAGGATGGAATCAACAACCTCGACAAGGTAATTACCAAGGTAACAACCAAGGTAATAATTTTAATAATTACAATCTTCCACCTTTAAGAGATTTTATTGCTAATCAATCTAAACTGTTAGATCAAATGACTAGAAAGATAGCTTCAAATGATAAAGCACTAGAAAACATAAATACTAGATTGGACACCTTTGCTTCTGCTATAAAGAATTAGCACAACTTTAATAAAATGTTAGAATCATAATTAGCTCAGTTAGCTGCTGCTGTTCCTCCATTTGAGAAAGGTAAGGTTCCAGGCCAACCGGAAGATTTAGAAACTACTAACCTTGTTGATATCTATAATGCAACCCAATATCATATTGAGCCTGCAGATGTACAGTGGATTGACCACTCTCTACCTGAGAAGATGGGAGACCCTGGAAGGCCTGTCATTCCTATCGCTATAGGATGTCATAACTTTCCAGAGGCTATCTATGATTTTGGCGCTAGTGTCAACATTATGTCTAAGGTAATCTATGAAAAAATATTAAATGATCCCCTATTGTACATGCGTTTATAGCTTGCAGATCAATCCATTTGCTACCCTGAGGGAGTACTCAAAGAGGTTGTCATCAGAGTGGGACAATCATACGTCCCAGTTGACTTCGTGGTCATGGAGACAGGAGTAGATGAGAAGGCACTCATAATTTTGGGTAGACCATTCTTGTGCACAATAAAAGCCATCATCTATGCGGAGTACGCCAAGATCGTCCTATCCATTAAGGACAAGAAAGAGAGATTCACGTTCAAGAACCGCGTCCTAAAAGCTCCTGTAGCCCCAAAGTAATTCTATCAACAAGAAGAGCAACCACAACAATCAGTGCCAAAGAAAAGAAACAATAAGAGTAATTGAAGATGGTGGGAGATCAAGCATATACCTAAAGAAACTACCCAACTAATTACTGCTCTCAATACAGAAAATGATCATATGCTACCCAAGCCATTTCCAACAAAGAGAGGTGATCCAGGTATACCAATCATTGAATGCACAATCAAAGACATCACTTTCGCCAACACCATCTACGACACCGGATCAGGCTGCAACATAATGTCAAAACAGGTATATGATGATTTATTTGATAATTTACCTTTATACCCAACATATATTCAGTTGCAGATGGCGGATCAATCACTAAGGTTCCCCGAAGGAGTGGTCAAGGATATCATGGTAAGAATTCAAGGGCAATATATACCTGCAGATTTTCTAGTTCTTGATATGCATGGAGACGATGAATCCCCGATCCTTCTAGGAAGACGATTTCTCTACACCGCCAACGCGAACATCTACATCGGGTCCGAACAGATCCACTTTAACTTGCCAACTGAAAAGGTACGCTATCAATTTAGAACACTTGTTAACCAGGGAGCGGTCGGGAAGCAATGCGACAGAAGAAGATGCCAAGGCCGCCGTCAGCCGTCCAAATTTCACCGTGGATGGGAAGAATTTCCTGGCAAGATCGTGAAGTATGAGGACCGCTACAAGGAGCAAGAAGAGAACACACAAGCACCACGCTGGAGTGAGTGGGAAGCGAAAGCTGAAAGAATGGACCAGATTGCCAAAGCAGAAAGAAGAGATCCTAGCACATATAGAAAAGTGGGAGAAGGAAAACAAAGTTGAAGAGCTGGAGCTAGAGAAGAGAGAAGCAGAAGAAACAAAAATGAGATGGAAGGAGAAAGAAGAAGCACGTGCTGCATCACCACGAGACGGGGAATCGACTGAGGTGACCTCAGACAATGAACCCACTAAGTATTCTCCTTTATCTAAGTCCCGTCGGTAGACTTTAAATTCCGCACCCTAGCCATAAGGTTAGAATGGTAGTTATCTACTTAATTTCACTTTATTATATTTAGTAGTACATTTATGTTTACACGCTAAAATATAAAAAACAACAAAATATTTACTGCATTATCTATTACATCATAAATATATAAGCCCCATGTAAATAGACTTATGGTACTCCCCAGAAAATATTTACCGTGGTGGCATAAAAATAAAAAAATAATAAAAAGAGCATTCATATTTAAATTCCTGCATCATAAATAGAAAATTCAAAAAGAAAAATAATATGAAATCCTCGCTTAAATCGGCAACATAAAAATTTGCTCATGAAGAAAATCAATTACTCTTTGGCCGACCGCTAACCCATTATTAAATTCGAGCCTCGAGTTTTGGTTTCCCTTTTTGTGGAGTGTATTTATGCAGGAACAACATCGTGATAAGGAGAGAGTTTATCAATGGCAACCACCAGGTCTGCTACTGGTTAGCTCGCTCTAAAGGACATCCACACCAAGTATCGCAAACATCCAGCTTGGGGAAGGAGCATCCCCTAGTTATCAGGTGACTACGACACCTAGGCGATTATTGAGTTTACTTTATATAGTCATAAAATACCAAAAATACGTGGGCACATGAAGGTCCACAAAGTCATAGTCTTTTGTTAGGTTATTAATTCAAAACGATAAAAAGATATATAATTAGTTAAACCAAATAAATATTTAGTATATTTAAGATAGTCTAGGCTAGAGCTAATTAAAAACTTGATGAACATTAAAATTTGTCTTGGAGATGATGAATAGTTGCTCTGTTGTCATTCTTGTCAAGTACCTAGTTGCCAAACTTAAATCTTCCTGAGTTTTAAACACTGCTGTTTTAATTAGAGAATTTACTCTGAACCTGAATTATAAAGGCATAAGCTTGCGCTGAGTCTAGGTAGTTGATCGATATGATTCATGAAGGTTGCGCTACTATTTATCTTACTTATTATTCCTAGCATTACTAAGTTCTGGAGGTTTATTTTGAAAATTTAAAATCTACATGATGAGCTCTTGTATGACATAATATGAATTCCTACCAAAGCCAGAAATAATATCTTTAGAAGATAGGAAATCCTTTTTACATTTAAGCTACCTGCTTTGCATTGAGTTCAGTCAACCTGTGTTGTATGCCTATTGAGAGTCTTGTCATGCTTTTAAAACCAAGATCACTTGCACACTCCAGTCCACATATGCATTATTCCTACTCTGGGAGTAAGCGCAATCATTCACATATTTTCCATCCATGTTCATCGTAAAAATGTTTCTCTACTACACTGGGAGAAAATACCAAAAATATACACCCCATAGGAAAACCCCTGCCTTTAATGCTCTAAGTCCTTACTGTATCTCTCTAATTGGTTATTCAAGGGATGCATGTGGCTATGCAAAAGTAAAAAAAAGAAGAGAGTAAAATGGATAAATGTTCCAGCAATTAAAGCAACGGGTACTAGATGTCCTCCTCCTTGATTTAAAATAATAAAGATAGCCCATGTTTTTCCCGAGAAAAGTTTCAAGAGAGTTATTTCCAAAGAGCAAAAGTAGAATTAGAATTAGCCACAAATACCATATATACACCTATCCACCATATTCCATACACATACACATCTTGGTTTGATTGTATGCCACGATTCTCTGTGGATCCATTAGTTGACTTTATAATATATGCATTACAAGTATGCCTACCCTTGTTATTGCCAATCCTATAAGCTCTACCATATATACCCTTAATCATAGGAGGCATAAATGCCTTAAGAGAAAACCATAAATACCACATACATTGAGAGACTTGAGGGTGTCATACAATTAAGCTCTGAGTTTTATTTTAAAAACTTATGAAAACTTTAGAATATTAGCACTGCGGAGAATTTGAGATATAGTGCTTGACTTGATTGTTCTATCTTTCGATTGCTCAAGACTGATGCAAAAGCTGTGAAGCCTATAATTAAAGGTAAAATAGGTAAGTTTGAAGATTAGAACAAGTACTGTTTAGTATACAGGAAAATTTTTGTTTGAAAGCATGTGTGCTTGGAAAGTATAACAACATCGTAGCAACTCCTGATCCAAATATAATAAAAATTAGGCTTAGTTTGTTTGCCAAAGGACTGGCAAAAGGTAAGCTTGGGGAGTTGTTGATGGTGGATAACGTCAACATTCATTAGAACTTTAGACACAAGAGGAAACATGAATACACACTAGTCTAGGGTTTAAATTGATAATTTTCATGAGTTTTGCATATTTTATATTTTTTAGAGACTTTTCTAGAAAAGCTGAAAAGAGGGATTAAAGTGCATATTAATCACGAAACTTATCCGCCACGGGAAAGATCAACATTGAGACGTGGGAAGGGTCTAGAAGACACCCGGCCGGGACCGGAGAGGCGGCCGGTAGGGCCCGGCCACAAGCCCCCACCATGGCCGGGCGGCGCCCTCTAGGGTTTCGGGCCCCCCCTTCTGGAAGCTTCCTCCACCGCCTCTCCTGATGCATCTCGGCCCTTGGTTAAGTCGGTTTGATCCTGCGGCCCACGTTCATCCCACCGGACTATAAATATATGGGCAGACCCCCCTGGAGAGAGCCAATTCATTATTCATCAAGGCCTCAAGCCATGAAGTCTTCTAGTTCATCAAGAGCCTTCTAGTTTATAGTTCTAGTTAGTTAGATTAGAAGTAGAGGAGATCTAGTTCTTCATCGGGATCTGGAGCCCCCGGCGTCTGTCTGGAGCACAGGAGTTCGGTATAGTTCTAGTTCTTTCTTTCTTATTGTATTCATTATTTAGATTAGGAAGACATTATTCTTAATAGTTCATATGTTCTTAATTGCAATAGTCATTGTCTACTTTGATTTTATGTCTAGTTTAGTTAGTTTGATCTTATTGAATTCATGTAATTGCTCGTATAGCGTTTATCCAAGTGTACAATGGGTAGATGATAGACAATATATAGACGTGGTGTCTAGATATCTTGTTTGTCTGCGAGTGCACCCTGACATGCCGGGACGTGTGGTAGTCCGCGTAGGTGACAGCTACGTTGGTTCCTCTGTAGTCCACCCTCCGTATGTAGGACAGCAGGGCACGGTCGCGAAGTTGGATAATGACTCTGTTTCACATCCTTCCTAGTTGATGCCCCCTTACATGTGATCATGATGTAGGGTTGACTTAGCGATGATTACTAGATGTAGTTGCACTAATTAGAGTTATTCATTGATGTAGTTATAGAATTACCTTAGACAGTTATCTCCTTAGTTTATCCATTGGCTAACTATGATTATGACTAGAAAATGCTCTGATGATTATCTATATAATTATGATACTTGATTATGCTATCACCCGTATTTATCTATAGTTATCTCGTTGACGGTCGTTAACGTCAACTTTCATTAGAACTTTAGACCCAAAAAAGAAAACATGAAAACACACTAGTCTAGGGTTTTAAATCGACAAATTCCACGAGTTTTGCATATTCTGTATTTTCGGGGTAATTTTCGTAAAAGTCGAAAAAGAGGGATTCTAGTGCAAAATAACCACGAAACTTATCCGCCACACGAAGGACATCACGGGAAGACTCGGGAAGACTCCGAAGACACCGGAAGGAGCAGGGGGGCCAAGCCACAAAGCCGGCCGGCCCCACTGGGGCACCGGGCGGCACCCCCTTTAGGGTTTGCTCCCCCCTTCTAGAATGTTCCTCCACCGCCTCTCCTGAAGCATCTCGGCCCTTGGTTACGTCGGTTTGATCTGCGGCGCACGCCGCATCCCACCGGACTATAAATACATGGGTACCACCCCTGGAGAGAGCCAATTCATTATTCATCAAGGCCTCAAGCCATCAAGCATCAAGAGCCTTCTAGTTCATCAAGAGCCTTCTAGTTCATAGTTCTAGTTAGCTAGATTAGAAGTAGAGGAGATCTAGTTCTTCATCAGGATCTGGAGCCCTGGCGTCAGTCTGGAGCGCAAGGGTTCGGTAATAGATCTAGTTCTTACTTTATTGTATTTATTATATAGGGAGATTTTACTCTTAATAGATTCATAAGTTCTTAATTGCAATAGTTATTATCTACTTTGATTATATGTCTAGGATAGTTGGTTTGATCTTATTGAATTCATGTAATTGCTCGTATAACGTTTACCTAATCGATCGTTGGGTAGATGGTAGACAATATGTAGACGTGGTGTCTAGATATCTTGTTTATCTGCGAGTGCACCCTGACGTGCCGGGACGTGTGGTAGTCCGCGCAGGTGACAGCTTCATTGGTTCCTCTGTAGTCCACCCTCCGTACGTAGGACTAGCATGGGCACGGTCGCGAAGGAGGTGACCCTTGTGTCTTAATACCCTCATTAGTTGATGCCTCTTTACATGTGATTATGATATAGGGTTAACTTAACAATGATTTCTAGATGTAATTGCACTAATTAGAGTTATTCATTGATGTAGTTATAGAATTACCTTAGATCTGACTCCCCAATTTACCCAATGGCTAACTATGATTATGACTAGTAGATGCTCTGATGATTATCCATAATTATGATACTTGATTATGTTATCACTCATATTTATCCATATTTATCTTGTGACCTACTTTTGTTATGAGTAGATTAGATGACATTGGTAATATCACTTATTCATCCTATATAATCTCTTATCAATATAATAGATTATAATTTATTACATAGCTTTCCCAGTGGTATAAATATAAATCAACAACCTGGATGAACTCCCTAGGTAAAATGCTACAACGGTATAATTATCTGTCTGCTTGCAGAACCCATTTAGTTTACAATCATATTATATTCATATCTTTTATATCTGCCTAGTCACACTAGTACATGTAAATCTATAATAATTTCCTAGCAAAATAAATCGGGGATGACAACCTATTTCATGTTTAGGAATGTTAGTAATAAAGAGGTGACTAGTTGCTAATTGATAAGTTAATTATATACCGAGCATTTCTGGCGTTGTTGCTAAGAGAAGGAGTTATCTCTGCTTTTTTAGTAATGACGGTAGTAAATGTCAACAAGCATTTTTGGCGCCGTTGCTGAGGAAGGCACAATAATCTTAGGATATATATACACATGGATAAAGTCATATTACCAATCGATCTCTAACTCAATCAGGTACACCCTTCGTTGTTATCATTTTCTTATCTTATGCAGGATGATGAATGAATGGTTTTTCTCTTCCAAGAAACTTTACTGACGATCCAGAGAAACTCCTTAGAAAGAAGAAGTTTGTAGAAGCAAGGGAAAAATTTGAGTCACCATCAAGAACACCCTCTGCTGCTCAAGCTAGCTCTTCAGAGGAGCCAGCTCCAACACTGGAAGAGGAATTTGAAGAACAAGTGGAAGAACAAGCAGAAGAGCATTTAGGTGAAAACCTAGCTCCTGTGTTTAAAAACATGGCTGAGAAGACACTGCGAGAGTTCTTTGCCCCAACAACAGCGAACATTCGGACTAGACCAGCAGTCAACACTGGGAGAATGGATTCGAGCTCAAGTCTGCTCTCATTACCATGGTTCAAGCTAGCCAATTCTGTGGAAAAGGTCATGAAGATGCAAGTGCACACTTACAACACTTTCTAGAGATCTGCAGCACCTTCACGATCAGAGGAGTATCAAAAGATGCTATCTTACTCCGTCTTTTCCCATTCTCATTATTGGGGAAAGCCAAGCAGTAGTTCTACATCTGTTGGCATTTCTAACGTCACTACTAAAAAGCAGAGATAAACCCTACTCCTAGCAATGACCCCAGAAATGGTTGGTATATAATTACTTGTCATTAGCAACTAGTCACTCTTGAATTACTAACATTCCTAAACATGAAGTAGGTTGTCATCCCCAATTATATTGTTAGGAAATTAACATAGATTTATATTGTACTATTATGACTAGGCAGATAAAATATATGAATAAGATATAAATGTAAACTAATGGGTTCTGCAAGCGGACAGATAATTATACCGTTGTAGCATTTTACCTAGGGAAGTCTCCAGGTTGTCGATTTATAATTATACCTCTGGGAAAGCTATGTAATAAACTATTATTGTCATATTGATGTGAAACTATGTGGACATGATAAACGATACTACCTAAGTCGTATACTCTACTTATAACAGGCAGAGGTCACAAGATAAATAAAGATAAATGCGGGTGATAGCATAATCATCAAATATCATAATTAAAGATAATCATCAGAGCATCTTACTAGTCATAATCATAGCTAGCCATTGGATAAACTACGGAGATAGGTCTATAACTACGTCAATTGAATAACTCTAATTAGTGCAACTACATCTAGTAATCATTGCTAAATCAACCCTAAATCATCATTGTATGTAAAGAGGCATCAACTAATGAGGGTATTAAGACCTAAGTCACCTCCTTCGCGACCGTGCCCATGCTAGTCCTACATACGGGGGGTGGACTACAGAGGAACTAACGTAGCTGTCACCTACGCAGACTACCACACGTCCCGGCATATCGGGTGCACTCGCGCAGATAAACAAGCCATCTAGACACCACGTCTACATATCGCCTATCATCTACCCATTGTACATATGGATAAACGCTATATGAGCAATTACATGAATTCAATAAGATCGAAGTAACTAAACTAGACATATAATCAAAGTAGACAATGACTATTGCAATTAAGAACATATGAATATATTTAGAGTAAAGTCTCCCTAATCTGAATAATGAATACAATAAAGTAATTAAGAACTAGATCTATTATCAACTCTCGCTCGAAATGCACGCCGGGGGGCTCCAGATCCGATGAAGAACTAGATCTCCTCTACTTCTAATCTAGCTAGCTAATCCTATGAACTAGAAGGCTCTTGATGAACTTGAAGGCTCTTGATGCTTGATGGCTTGAGACCTTGATGAATAATGAATTGGCTCTCTCCGTGGGGGGTCTACCCTCATATTTATAGTCCTGGGATGCGCGTGCGCCCGGCAGATCAAACCGACGCAACGTAGGGCCGAGATGCATCCTTGGAGGCGGTGGAGGAACATTCCGGAAGGGGGAGCCAAACCCTAACAGTGGGGCGCCGCCCGGCATGGTGGGGGCCGGCCGGCCCCACCCGGGCGGCCCTGGCCCCTCCTTCCGGTGTCTTCTCGAGTCTTCCCGAGTCTTCCCGTGATGTCCTTCGTGGCGGATAAGTTTCGTGGTTATTTTGCGTTAGAATCCCTCTTTTTTTCGAAAAAATCACCCTCGAAATTACGTAATATGCAAAACTCGTGGAATTTGTCGATAAAGCCCTAGACTAGTGTGTTATCTTGTTGTCCATCGGGTAAAAAAAAAGCCCTAGTAAAAGTTGACGCTAACAGTGTCAACAACATCAACAAAGACAAACACAATACATGGGACCTATGCTTGACTACTTTCCTGGCAAAATTCTTTCCTACAGCTAAGACCAATGCTCTGTGTGGGAAGATTGCGAGTTCCAACAACAACATGATGAATCATTCACTGAAGCATGGGAAAGATTCCAGAATTACATTGAAGGCTGTCCTCATCATGGGATAGAGGAGTGGTCGTTAATGCAGACTTTCTATCACGGGCTTATCTCTAGTACCCGTGAGTCTATTGATGCCGCACCGGGGAGCTTTCCCCCCGTCACTTAAGCTCTCGGACGCTAAAGCACTTGTTGAGAAGATGGCCTCAAATTCAACATGCAATGAAGAACGTACTCGGCCTCGAAAAGAAAGGGGGGAGGAATCCATCATCTCAAGGAAGCCGACATGGTCACCGCCAAGCTAGACCTCATTATGAAGAAGCTCGACATAGAGCATGTGAAGAATATGGAGACTACGAGCACTCAGCTGTCAGTTGCCCTACACTGCAAGAGGATGTGAACTTCATCAACAACAACACCTACTATCGTCCTCAACAAAATCAAGGGTGGAACCAACAACCTCGACAAGGTAATTACCAAGGTAACAACCAAGGTAATAATTTTAACCTTCCGCCTTTGAGAGAATTAGTTACTAGTCAATCCAAACTACTAGATCAAATGACTAGGAAACTAACATCAAATGATAAAACTTTGGAAAACATACATACTAGAATGGATACTTTTGCTTCTGCCATAAAGAATCAACATAGTTTCAATAAAATGCTAGAATCACAATTAGCTCAATTAGCTGCTGCTGTTCCTCCATTGGAAAAAGGCAAGATTCCAGGCCAACCAGAAGATTTAGAAACTGCTAACCTTGTTGATATTCACAATGCAACCCAATATCATATTGAGCCCGGATGTACGAAAGGATTGACCACTCTCTACTAGAGAAGATGGGAGACCCTGAAAGACCTGTCATTCCTATCTCTATAGGATGCCACAGCTTTCCAGAGGCTATCTGTGATTTTGGCGCAAGTGTCAATATCATGCCCAAGGTAATTTATGAGAAAATATTAAATGATCCCCTATTGTACACAAATATGCGTTTGCAGCTTGCAGATCAGTCCATTTGCTACCTTGAGGGAGTACTAGAAGTTGTCATTAGAGTAGGGCAATCATATGTCCCAGTTGACTTCGTGGTCATGGAGACGAGAGTAGATGAGAAGGCACCCATCATTTTGGGCAGACCATTCTTGTGCACAACAAAAGCCATCATCTATGTAGAGTACGCCAAGATTGTCCTATCCATCAAGGACAAGAAAGAGAGATTCACATTCAAGAACCGCGTCCCCGAAAAGCTCCCCGCAGCCCCGAAGCAATTCCATCAACGAGAAGAGCAAGAACAGCAACCAATGCCAAAAAAGAAGAACAATAGAAACAACGAGAAGATGGAGGAGGACCAAGCATGCACTTGCGGAGACAACTCAATTGATCACTGCTCTCAACACAAAGAATGATCATATGCTACCCAAGCCATTTCCAATCAAGAGAGGTGATCCAGTGTCCCAATCATTGAATGCACAATCAAAGACACCACCTTCGCCCACACCGCTCTGCGACATCGGATCAGCCGCAACGTAATGTCAAAACAGGTATACGATGAGTTATTTAATTTACCTTTATACCCAACATGTATTCAAATTGCAGATGGCGGATCAATCACTAAGGTTCCCCAAGGAGTGGTCAAGGATGTCATGGTAAGAATTCAAGGATAATATATATCTGCAGATTTTCTAGTTCTTGACATGCGAGGAGAGACGATGATTCCCCGATCCTCTTGGGAAGACCGTTCCTCTACACGACCAACGCGAACATCTACATTGGGTCCGGACAGATCCACTTCAACTTGCCCACTTGGAAAGGTACGCCACAATTTAGAACACTTGTTAACCGGGAACGATCGGGAAGCAACGCAACAGAGAAGACGCCAAGCCCACCGTCGTTGCCCGACCTCACTGCAGCTTGGAAAGAATTTCCGGGCAAGATAGTAAGGTATGAGGACTGCTACAAGGAGCAAGAAGAGAACACGCGAGCACCCATTTGAGTGAGTGGGCGTAAGAAGTTTGAAAGGATGGACCAAATCGCCAAGGAAGAAAAAAAGAGGAGATCCTAGTACGATTAGAAGCGTGGGAAAAGGAGAACAAAGATAAAGAGTTGGAACTAGAAAAGAAAGAAGCAAAAGAGACAGAAGCGAGATGGAAGGAAGACGCACGTGACGCATCACCACAGGACGGGGAGTTGGATCGAGGTTACCTCGGGGCGATGAACCCACCGAGTAAGTGTTCTCCTCTATCTAAGTCCTGTCGGTAGACTTTAAATTCCGTACCCTAGCTATAAGGTTAGAATGGTAGTTATCTCATTAAATGCATTTGCAATTTATTTAGTAGCATAATTTTCTTTACACACTAAAAGATATAAAAACAACAAAAATATTTACTGCATTACTCATGGCATCATAAAGCCCCATGTGGATACCCTATGGTATTTCCCGAAGGAACATCCGCTGTGGTGGCATAAAATAAAAATGACAAAAATATAGCATTCATATTTAAATTCCTGCATCATAAATAGAAAATTCAAAAAGAAGAGAAAAGTGAAATCCTGTTAGACAACATTAAAGCTAGCTCATAAAGGAGATCAATTACTTTTTGGCTGACCGCTAACCCATTGTTAAATTCGAGCCTCGAGTTTTGGGTTTCTTTTTTTGTGGAGTATTTATACAGAAGAATATCATAGTTAGGAGAGATTCTATCGCTGGTAACCACCGGGTTCGCTCTTGGCTAGCTCGCTCCTCAAGGACGTCTATATCGATATTGCAACCATCCAAATTTTGGGGGAGGAGCATCCCCTAGTTATCGTGACTACACCTAGGCGATTATTAATTTACTTTATATGGATATTCATAAAATACCAAAAATATGTGGGCACATGAAGGTCCACAAAATCATAGAGTCTTTTATCAGGTATTTAATATAAAACCATAAAAAGATATATAATAAATTAAAACAAAATAAATACTTAGTCATATACATATTAGAGTATAATTTAAAGTTAGTCCTGGCTAGAGCTAATTAAAGATTGATGAACATAAAAATTGTCTTGGAGATGATGAATAGTTGCTCTGTTATAATGCTCACCAAGTACCTAGCGCCAAACTTAAATCTCCCCGGTTCTAAACATGGTTGTTTTAATTGGAGAATTTATTCTCGAATCTTAATTGTGGAGGCATACGCTTGCGCTAAGTCTAGGTAGTTGATCGATATGATTCATGAAGGTTAAGCCGCTATCTATCTTATTCCAAGCATTACTAAGTTCGAGGTTTATTTTGAAAATTTAAAATTCACATGATGAGCTCTTGTATGACAAAATGTGAATTCATACCAAAGCCGAAATTAATATCTTAGAGGATAGAAAAAACCTTTTCACATTTAAGCTACTTGCTTTGCAATCGAGTTCATCAACCTTGTGTTGTATACCTTGAGAGAGTCTCGTCATGCTTTTAAAACCAAGAAACACTTGCACACTCCAGGTCCACATATGCATTATTCCTACTTTAGGAGTAATCGCAATTATTCACCATATTTTCATACATGTTCATCATAAAATGTTCTTCTCCTACACTGGGAGAGGACACAAAAATATACAATCACCCTATAGGATAACCCCTGTCTTTAATGCTCTAAGTCCTGACTATGTCTCTCGATTCATTTATTGTATTCAAAGGATGCATGTGGCTATTATTAAAAAAAAGAGAAGAAAAAAAAGAGAAAGAGGGGAGTGAAAGATGAACAAGTGTCCCAATAATTAAAACAATGGGTACTAGATGCCCACCTCCCTAAATAAAAAAGAAATAACAAAGATAGCCCATGTCTTTCCTGAGAAAAGTTTTCAATAGAGTCATTCCCAAAGAGCAGCCCTAGAAATAGAAATTAGCCACAAATAACACATATGCACCTATCCACCATATTCCATACACATGCACATCTTGGTTTGATTGTATGCCTCGATTCTCTATGGATTCATTAGTTGACTTTACAATACATGCATTGCAAGTATGCCTATCCTTGTTGTTGACACTCCTATAAGTTCGACCATATATACCTTTAGCTATTGGAGGCATAACATCATTAATGCCTCAAGAGAGAACTATAAATACCACATACATTAAGAGACTTGAGGGTGTCATACAATTAAGCTCTGAGTTTTATTTTGAAAACTTATAAAAAACTCCAGAATGTTGGCATAGAATTTGAGACATAGTACTTAGCTTGATTGTTCTATCTTTCGATTTGCTCAAGACTTATGCAAAAGCTGTGAAGCCCCATAATTACAGGTGAAATGAGTAAGTTTGAAGGTTAGAGCATACATTGTTTAATCCAGAGGAAATTTTTGTTTGAAAGCAAGTGTACTAGAAAATATAACAACATTGTAGCAACTCCTGATCTGAATACAATAACAATTAGGTTTAGTTTGTTTGCCAAGGGACTGGCAAAAGGTAAGCCTGGGGGAATTGTTGACGGTCGTTAACGTCAACTTTCATTAGAACTTTAGACCCAAAAGAAAACATGAAAACACACTAGTCTAGGGTTTTAACTGACAAATTCCACAAGTTTTGCATATTCTGTATTGTCCAGGGTAATTTTCAGAAAAGCTGAAAAGAGGGATTCTAGTGCAAAATAACCACGAAACTTATCCGCCACGAAGGACATCACGGGAAGACTCAGGAAGACTCCAGAAGACACCGGAAGGAGCAGGAGGGCCAGCGGCCGACAGGTGGGGCCGACCGGCCCCACTAGGGCGCTGGGCGGCGCCCCCCTTTAGGGTTTGCTCCCCCTTCTGGAATGTTCCTCCACCGCCTCTCCTAAAGCATCTTGGCCCTTGGTTACGTCGGTTTGATCTGCGGCGCATGCGCATACCACCGGACTATAAATACATGGGTACCCCCTGGAGAGAGCCAATTCATTATTCATCAAGGCCTCAAGCCATCAAGCATCAAGAGCCTTCTAGTTCATCAAGAGCCTTCTGTTCATAGTTCTAGTTAGCTAGATTAGAAGTAGAGGAGATCTAGTTCTTCATCGGGATCTAGAGCCCTGGTGTCAGTTTGGAGCGCAAGAGTTCGGTAAAAGATCTAGTTCTTACTTTATTGTATTCATTATATAGGGAGACTTTACTCTTAATAGATTCATATGTTCTTAATTGCAATAGTTATTATCTACTTTGATTATATGTCTAGGATAGTTGGTTTGATCTTATTGAATTCATGTAATTGCTCGTATAACGTTTACCGAATCGATCGTTGGGTAGATGGTAGACAATATGTAGACGTGGTGTCTAGATATCTTGTTTATCTCGCGAGTGCACCCCGACGTGCCGGGATGTGTGGTAGTCCGCGCAGTGACAAATTGCGTTGGTTCCTCACGTACTCCACCCTCCGTACGTAGGACTAGCATGGGCACGGTCGCGAAGGAGGTGACCCTTGTGTCTTAATACCCTCATTAGTTGATGCCTCTTTACATGTGATTATGATATAGGGTTAACTTAACAATAATTTCTAGATGTAATTGCACTAATTAGAGTTATTCATTGATGTAGTTATAGAATTACCTTAGATCTGACTCCCTAGTTTATCCAATAGCTAACTATGATTATGACTAGTAGATGCTCTGATGATTATCCATAATTATGATACTTGATGATTATGTTATCACTCATATTTATCCATATTTATCTTGTGACCTCTGCCTGTTATGAGTAGATTAGATGACATTGGTAATATCACTTATTCATCCTATATAATCTCTTATCAATATAATAGATTATAGTTTATTACATAGCTTTCCCAGTGGTATAAATATAAATCGACAACCTAGATGAACTCCCTAGGTAAAATGCTACAACGGTATAATTATCTGTCCGCTTGCAGAACCCATTTAGTTTACAATCATATTATATTCATATCTTTTATATCTGCCTAGTCACACTAGTACATGTAAATCTATAATAATTTCCTAGCAAAATAAATCAGGGACGACAACCTATTTCATGTTTAGGAATGTTAGTAATAAAGAGGTGACTAGTTGCTAATTGACAAGTTAATTATATACCAAGCATTTCTGGCGTTGTTGCTAGGAGAAGGAGTTATCTCTGCTTTTTTAGTAATGACGGTAGTAAATGTCAACATTATCTTGTGACCTCTGCCTGTTATGAGTAGAGTAGATGACATTGGTAATATCACTTATTCATTGTATATACTTTCTTATCAATATAATAGATAGAGTTTATAACAAACTTTCCCAGTGGTATAAATATAAATCGACAACCTGGTAAAACTCTCTAGGTAAAATGCTACAATGGTATAATTATCGGTCCGCTTGCAGAATCTATTCTAGTTTATATTCATATCTCTGCCTAGTCATAATTGAATAATACATGTAAACCTATATTTATTCCTTAGCATTATAATTAGAGATGACAACTTAATTCATGCTTAGGAATGCTAGTCATAAATAAGTGGCTAGTTGCTAATGACAAGTTAATTTAATACCATGCATTTCTAATCTCGTTAATTCGTAGCGACGTTAGAAGTGCCAACACCGACCCAACGGAGGCCGCGGCCGGCGGCGAGTGGGCTCGGGCGTTGCGGTGGGCGGCCTCTGGGTGAGCGGGGTTTTGGGCGGAGCATGGCCGCCGTCGTGCTGCCTCTGTGCGGAGCCAGCATCCCATCTCCCCACCTGACGGTGTGGCATAGTGGGGTTGGTAGCACGAGATTCGCCGCTAGCCCGGCCGGCGAGTGTGGATCCCCTGTGAGCGCAATTGCATCAGGTTGGTAGGCAGTCTCCAATCCCCACCCCTTGTTCCCCGTTCTCCTCTGCTCTAGGTGACTGCTCTGACTACTCTGGCGACGACGGCGCCATGTCCAAGTGGGGAAGCTCGGCAAGTCAATCGAGGGGTAGTCGAGCGTCGAGGATGGTGGAGCACTATGCAGAGCCAAGCTCAAGGTGGAAACTGGAGCCATATCCCCTTGGTAAGGAGACCGGGCTCCCCTTGATCCCGTGCCCTGACTGTGGGATGGCGGGGGTGATAGAGAGGAGATCAGGGAAGGAAACGACCGACAACTATCTGCGTGTGTACTTCAAATGTCCACGGAACTCGGTGAGCATCCACTTTTATGATTTGAGTTGAAAAGTTCTTCATCCCTATGCATCCTGCTAGCGTTATAGAATTATTTTTTCATTGTTGTAGTTTCCTAAGCTTTGTGGGTTCTACAAATTCCAAAGGCAGTATTTGGATAAGCTGGAGGAGCTTGGCATTATCAAAATCCAAAAATTCCCTCAGGAAGTGGACATTGGTGATGAAGCTGAAAAGGTAGCAGATGCATCATCTGGGAGAATGGTCATGAATATGGAGGCTGGTGAACAGAAGAAGACAAATATTGAGGCCAAGTTGAAAGATCTGATGTGGAAGTTCAACCTTTTGATGTTTGTTTTAGCAGTTGGTCTTGGCTGTGTGTTCATGTATATTGTAGGCAGACTGAAGTAGCAGGTCACTGCACAATGTATTTTAGTCTTTGTAGGTTATGGTTGTAGTGTAGTTTGGCTTTTGTAATGTATGAACAATTTGGTGCTTTTTCAAGCAATGCAATGTGGTGCTTTTTCCAAGCTGCATTGTATTCATGTGTGAAACATTATGTGCCAAAATTGGATAGACTTACATTCAGGCAACCAAGAAATAGAATGGTGCATTCAAGGCAAACTTGTGGGCTGAAATTTTGGCAGCATTTATGTAACTTCTAGCCTATACATTTTGTGATAGATTATGTACATTTGATGACAGATTCTAGGTATTTGATGATAGATTCATGTGTCATGAAAACACGTAAATCTGGGTATTAAAACACAAAAATCTGGGCACTACAACTTGCATCATCATGTGAATAAAATATAGGCACTGTAAGTTGCACCATACATCAAGTATCCACTGAAAACATAATTTCATAATTCAGATACAAATGAAGTAGCATAATTCAAATACAACAAAATTCATAACAGCAAAGGTCATAGTTCAGAAATCTCTAGAAATGCAAAGGTTAGTCATCATCACTGTCTTCATCTGATATATTGTCCTCATCTGGACTATGGTACTCAAGAAAGGTTTCATCTTCCTCTTCATCTTCACCTTCTGTTTCATGACCTTGAGGTGTTTGTTCATGTCCACGGATGCTTTTGACAAGGTCTGTGCTGATAGGGCTGCCTGGTTGATTTTCCATGTGCAACAAATCCATTTCAGGATAAATGTCTCCCACTAGACTATCTCCCAACGAAACATGGTCCTCTTGGTATGCCTCCTGACATCTCATCTGTACTTGTTCATGGATTGGTTGGTTTGGGTTGGACTCTTCAACATCAAATATATGCTGATGGCCAAATTCTTGTAGAACTCGCCAACATAGACCTAGCTTTGTATCTTCTAAGAAAAATACTTGTGAAGCTTCTGTTGCTAGAATGAAAGGATCATTCTTGTACCATCGACCTTGGATGTTAATGCTCTTGAAGTAACCATCATCTTTTATCTGGTATGTCCTTCCCTCAAGGTTGTACCATTCACACCATAATAAGATAATAGATCTATCTCCTTTACTGTTCTTGTTGTATCTCAACTCAATAATGTCTGTGATTGTCCCATAGAAATCAATAATGGCATCATTGTGAGTACCTACAATTTTGATGGTGGAGTTCTGTGTCTTCCTATGTTCCTCACGAGCCTTAGTGTGGTACCGTACCCCATTGATTATACAGGCTATGTATGAATGCACACGTTTATCCGGCCGACATGCGAGTGAGTACAAGTCCTCATCAACTTCTGTTGTGCCTTTATATTTCAATCTAGTAATCTACATGTTGAAAACATACACACTTAGTGAGTTTAAAAAGGTTTAGTAGGGTAAATTTTTGAGTCATATGTTAAAAAGCTGCACACACATGTTTCTCGAACCATGTAGCGAATTGTGTGGACATCATTTTTTTCAATATCGTTGACCTGTTGATGTTGTAATTCTTCCCTGTACATGCTGCAAATAGGAACAAGTTAAGCATTTTACTGTGACAAGTTAACAATTCTTTCACATAATATTGAATATAGTTGGCTGCAATGAAATGATAAGAATTACTCACTCTTTGTATTCATCAACCTCCTCGTAGTTATTTAGAACAAACCAAACCATGGAATCAAAGTCTTTGTCTTCACAATGAAGTTTTGAAGCACCCAGTAGGTTAATACCATGACCAAAAATAGAGTAACCATTGGCTGACATGTTCTTTTCTCCATCTAAGTTTTTTTTAGGCCTACTGAACCTAGTAATAATGTCCTTGAAATATGTGGAGCATTGGGTCATACACTCATAGGCAGTGTATGCCTCTGCAATAGATCCGTCAGGTCTTGCTTTATTGCGGATAAAACACTTCATGGTGCCCAATCTTCTCTTAATGGGATACATCCATCCATATTGAACCAGTCCCCTAAGGAGTGCCTCGTCAGGTAAGTGTACTGCTAGGTGAACCATAACATCGAAGAATGCAGGGGGATAAATTTTCTCAAGTTTGCAAAAGATAATTACAATATCTTTCTTCATTTGTTGTAGTGCATCAACCTTTAGAGTTCTGGAGCAAAGTTGTCTAAAAAACTACCAAATTCAGCTATCACTTCATATACATCTTTGCGCACCAAACCACGAAGTCCAGCAGGTAAAATATGCTGCAATAGTATGTGATAGATCATGTGTTTTGAGCCCTTGCATTGTTCCTCCCTCCATATTGACACATCTTGATATATTAGAGGCATACCCATCTGAAATTTAATATTGGTAACAAACTGCAAGAACTTCTTCTTTGCATCCGGCGTAAGAACATAGCAAGCTTTGGGCTTTGTCGATGTACTACCGTCTTCCTGCAAATCCTTTGAAGCTCCAAAGATTTTTGAAAGTACTTATAGGAGCAATTCTTTGAAAGGGATCCTCAAAGTTTCTTTCTCCATCGATTGGGTTGGAATCTCCCATCGGACCCAAAAAGTACAATCGGGGTTGGGGGCATAAGGGATCAAAAATTTTATACTCCTTCAAAAGATAATACGAAAGAGAATCGGGAAAGATGAAAGATCAAAAAAAATTTGCCGAATACATGAAAGGAATCGAAAATACCTCACAACTCCATCAAGGGTCGCCATTGGGGATTAAAAAAGTAGGCTCGAATGTTAATTTTGAGTGGCGGCTCGGAGTTGAAAGTGTTGACCTAAATGAGAAAAGTTAATTTCGAACAAAATCACTTTTATCCCGAAATTGAGGGGCATGTGTTAACACTGGATTTTGGTAAAGACCAATGACAGGTGGGCCGATTCGGTAAAATCTATGAGAAAGCGTAAATCCAACGCGTTCGGCAAATGAGTGTGCGGTCGGCTAACTTTGAGCTATTCGACAAGCGTATATGTGATTGACTCTAGGTGATTCGGCAAGCATTGGTGCGGTCGGCTATCTTTGAAGACGGTGGCTCCATTCGGGAAGCGAAAGGTGGCAAGCGAGAAGCCGAATAGGAGAAAAGCATGATGATCAAGGACTCCGAGGAAAATTATAGCAAGAGTCTCGCCATACTTTTGAGTTACCTTTAAAATATTGTGTAAGTCGTAATCTCTTAGGATTCATGTTATGTCCGGGGTATAAATATAGACCCTCGACCATTGTAAAGGATATACACAATCAAATCAATACAACCGCCCCGTGCCACGTTTGAGTCCCTTTTGTCGTGTCGTCGAGTTCTTCGAGAGGAGCCAATCGATCCGTCGACCTCCGTAAGTTCCGCAACCTTGCTATCATGTCTAGTATCATGCGGTGGATTTAGATCTTGATGCAAGTAGTCTTGTTCGTCTCGATGGGATGGCCGTGCGGCGGCGTCTACTTGATGATCAAGAAGTCTTTGCTTATGCTTTGTCTATCTCGACTAGATGGTCAGGCGGCAGGCGTCCGCTTGATAGCTTAGCGAGGCAAGATAGTTATCGATTCTTGGTTAGATCGTGAGTCGTCTGGCAAAAAGCTAGGATCCGGCTCAAGGATTAGTTATCGGCTCTATTAGATTTGGCAAGATCTAGTAGATTCATTAAGTTATCACGTGTTGCATGACCTTAATATTTTATTTATTTGTAACACTCTTTTGCCCAATCTAGATTTGATCGGTTTTCGGTTCTTGTTTTATAGATCTATTTGCTCCCTAATGTGTTCTTTACTCTTATATTATCATGATAAATAGATCATATGCTTACGTAGCCGAATTGGGTCAATCTAGATTGTTACATGTTGCGGGTTCTTGCACGTTAGAAACGGTTCGACTTCGATAGGATCGGGTATCGTCTGCGGCAGATGCAGGTCTTTGATTAGTTTAGTCGTGATAATTTGTATGTTCCTTCTTCATGGACCCCCGAGTCGGTTTTATTGCCGAGCTTGGTTATGCTTCAATTCATGGTTAACTTTCACTTGTTCAAACATGTCTTCTTATGCATGCGTGTTCGGTAATCAATACACTACGTGTTTCACCTTCATATTAGCCGAATGAATCATATGCATGATTGGCGCACTATTCTATAGCTGTATGTCGTAAATGAAAGTGGCTTCCCCGGGGGCGTATATACGGAACTGCGGTCTCATCCGACACGTTCCGATTTTGTATTTAACAGTTTCTTTGTCCCTTGTCAGTTTTCAGGTCAAACTGACTGGCACGCTTCCGGATCTCCAAACCGTGCGGCTGTCCGATTGAAGTCACGCTTTTTGGCTTGCTGTGTGCTTGGCGCAGGGTGCAGATTTTGTGCCAACACTACTGCAGAATCTCCGTAGACTAGTAGTCTTTTGATTCCAAGTGAAGTTGCGACTTGTAAGCCGTGGATGAGTGCTTCATACTCTGCTTCGTTGTTGGTAGCTTGCCATTTTAGAACATATCTAAGTTGTTTTCCGTCAGGTGCGATGAGTAGTACCCCTGCTCCTGCTCCCCCCAGTTTTAGGGATCCATCGAAGTACATTTTCCAATGGTCTAAGATGGTGTCAGGATTAGGTTGTTGTATCTCAGTCCATTCTGCAATGAAGTCGGATAATGCCTGAGATTTGATTGCTTTTCTTGGTGTAAATTCTATCTTGAGTGCCCCGAGTTCAACTGCCCATTTTGAAATACGTCCAGTTGAATCTCGGTTTCTTAGGATATCTCCGAGTGGAAAATCTGTTACTACGACTACTTTGTGATCCTCAAAGTAGTGTCTGAGCTTTCTTGAAGTTATAAGTATTGCGTAGAGTAGTTTCTGCACGTGTGGATATCTCACTTTTGATATCGTGAGAACTTCGCTTATGTAGTATACTGGCCTTTGTACTTTGTAGGTATGTCTTTGTTCTTCTCTTTCAACCACAATAGCTGTGCTTACTACTGATGTTGTTGCGGTAATGTAGAGCATGAGGTCTTCGTCTTTCTTTGGAGGTACTAAAACGGGAGATGTACTGATATATGTTTTTAGTTTGTCGAAGGCTTCTTGTGCTTCTTCATTCCAGGTGAACTTGTCTGTCTTCTTTAATAATTTGAAGAAAAGTAAGCCTTTTTCCCCAAGTCTGGAGATGAATCTATTGAGTGCTGCCATGCAACCTGTTAATTTCTGTAGGTCTTTGATATCTGTAGGTGGGCCATATCGGTTATTGCCTTGATTTGTTTTGTGCTTGCTTCAATTCCTCTTTGGCTTACTAGAAATCCGAGTAGTTGTCCAGATGATACGCCAAATACACACTTGTTGGGGTTAAGTTTCCATTTCCATTTGTTGAGATTGTTGAAGGTTTGTTGTAGATCTTCGATAAGGGTGTCTGGGTTCTTTGTTTTGACGACTACGTCATCTACATATGCTTCGGCATTTTTTCCAATCTGATCGCCCAAACAAGCCTGAATTGCTCTTTGGTATGTTGCTCCTGCATTTTTGAGTCCGAAAGACATTGTTTTTTGTAACAAAGAGGCGCCGAAAGGTGTGATGAAAGAAGTCTTGCTTTGGTCTTCTTCTTTTAGTCCAATCTGATGGTATCCCGAGTAGCAGTCTAGAAAGGATAATAAAGCTGATCCTGCTGTTGAATCCACTATTTGATCAATTTTTGGTAATCCAAAAGGGTCTTTAGGACAATGTTTGTTGAGATCTGTGTAATCCACGCACATACGCAATTCATCCGTGTTCTTTTTGTGTACCAGAACAGGATTTGCTAACCAATTGGGATGTAAGATTTCTTTTATGAATCCTGCTGCTAGTAGTCGGGCTATTTCTTTCTTTATTGCTTCCTTCTTGTCTGGTGAAAATCGTCGTAGTCTTTGCTTGATTGGTTTTGCTCCTTTGTTAACTTCGATTTTGTGCTCAGCCAACTCCCTTGGGACTCCTGGCATATCAGCTGGTTTCCAAGCGAATATGTCCTTGTTGTCCCGTAAGAAGTTGGTGAGCGTGAGTTCCTATTTGATAGGTAGGTTTGCACTGATCGTAGCAGTCTTGGATGGATCACCTGTCCCTAGGTCAATCTTTTTGGTGCCTTCTCCTTCAGCTGTGGTGAGGGTACTTTGTTTTTTGGCTGGGATTTCCATCTCTTCTGTTCTTATTTCTACCATTGCCGAGTTGATTTCTCCTTGTATTTTTGAGGATATTTGTATTGCCTGTACGTTGCATTCGTAGGCTCGTTTTAGATCTCCTCTAAGAGAGAGTACTCCATGTGGTCCTGGCATTTTGAGTAATAGATATGGATAGTGAGGTATGGCCAAGAATTTTGCAAGTGCTGGTCTTCCCAATATTGCATGATATGATGATTCGAAATCTGTGACTTCGAACTTGATGAGCTCTGTTCTGTAATTTGTGGGAGTTCCAAATGTTACTGGTAGTGTAATTTGTCCAAGAGGCATGGCTGGTCTCCCAGGTACTATCCCATAGAAAGGTATGCTTGTAGGTGTGATCATTTTTGAAAATTCTAATCCCATCTTCTTTAATGTATCTGCGAATATGATGTTGAGTCCCGCTCCTCCATCGATGAGTACTTTGGTTAATGTTATGGCGGCAATCATAGGTCCTAGTACTAGTGGATATAGTCCTGCGTTCCCAATACTTGTCCATTGATCTTCTCATGAAAATTGTATTGGATATTGGGACCAGTTTAGATATCTAGGTGTTGCTGGTTCTGCTGCCATGATTGTTCGCCAAGCAAGTTTGTCTTCTTGTTTGCTCCTGGAACCGTGCACTCCCCGAAAAATATTACCGATATCAAATGTTGCTCTTGGGTTTTGGCAAAAAGTTGTCGGTTGTACTTGTCTTCTTCTTTCTTCTCTTTGTTTTCTTCTTTGTCTTGTTTGTCCTTTCTCATATATTTTTCTTGAAAAATGCGACATTCTCCCATAGGGTGAATTCCTGTTGGATGATAGATGTATTTCATATTTTCAAGATCTTCAAATTTTCTTGTCGGGTAGAATTTCTTTCTTTCAGTGGAAGCCACCATGTTGTCTGAGTATCTCTTTTTGTTATGATAGTCTTGTCTGTTGTCTTGGTTATCCCATCTTCTTGAGCTGTCTTGATATCTTGAGTTGTCCTAATATCTTGGGTTGTTTTGGTTGCTCCACTTTTGGTTGTTTTGTTCGTTCGAGTTGTTCCTTCTGTCCGTATTGTTTCTTTTATCCGAGTTGTTCCTGTTGTCTGGGAATCTTTCTCGTGTCTTTTCTTCCGCTTTGTAATCATTTTTTTCCACTCGTTCTTTTTAAACTCATCATTTGTCCAGGGATTTTCTTTGCAAAAATCATGAAACATCCATCTTACTTTCAATCCATATGAGAATGCTTCTATTACTTCTCTCTCGGTAATGTCGTGAACTTGAGCTCTTAGCTCCCCAAATCTTCTGTACAAATCCCTGAGACTTTCTCCTGGGTTTTGTTTTAAACCTTTCAACTCTGCTTGTGTTATTGGGTGTATGAGTATTCCTGCGAAATTTTCGCAAAAAGCCTTTTGAAGGTCACTCCATGTCTTGATAGATCCAGGACGTAGCTTGTCGAACCATTGAAGTGGTAATGTTTCTAATGCCATTGGGAAAAATAATGCTTTGATGTCATCATCCCCTCCAGCTAGCTCAATTGATTGGGAATAAATTCGGAGCCATTGCATTGGTTCTGTTTTGCCATCGTATTTTGAGTGGTTGGATGGTTTGAATTTGTGAGGTAACTTTACTGTCAGTAGTCTTCCTACGAAGCAGGGAAATCTGTCGGGTACTTGTGCTGGCTTGTAGTTGGAGTCTGCTTGACTGTCGTATTTTGAAGTCATTCTGGGAGGGTCTCGGAGTGGTGTTGGTAGTCTTTCTCTGTTTTCCCCATTTTTTCTATCCAATCGTGATGTAGCTGAGTTCTTCTGCTGTGATTTGGGGTTGATAATCTCTCGAATGCGGAAATCCTCTGAGTTCTCCGACTTGTCTATTCAGATGGTATATGACGGGGAGGTATTCGATCGTCCCAGTATTCTTTTGTGCAAGATCTCTACGAGTAAGTGTAACACCCTGAATTTTGATCGCTTTTAAAATCACTAAAATTTTTTTAAACTTTTAAAATTATACGTGTAGGTTTATTTTAAGTTATGAGTAGGTTTTATAAAATAAAATAATCTTGCTTGAGTGAAGTTGTGTTGTTTGCTTTGCCTTTTGTTTGATGAACATATGGTGGTATCTCTCCTTGAAATCCAAATTTGAATTCCATTTGAATCACCAAAATATCTATTGCAAATTTCTAATTGATGATGCAAAAAGAACTATCCCGAGAGCTCATTCCCTCTCTCCTTATTTGGCCGCTCTTGGCACAGCAGGGTGTGGTGCAGCAGCAGTGCCTCTCTTCTACCTTCCCTCTCACCACCGTGTGGCTAGATTAGTGTCGAGGAAGGGCCATGCACAGGTGAATCGCTGGCTCCTAGCCTGAGCTGTCCCATCATCTGTTCTCCACCTCCCTTGCTCGACATCGCACGCCAATGTCCCATAGAATCAAACACGAGGACACTACTGGCACCATGGACATGACCGCACGAGGAGCCGACCTTGCCGAGCAATGGACGAATGCAAAGGCAGCCAATGCAACGCCATTTAGTCGCCCCTAAGCCCAGGGCTCGTACGCAAAATGCCGGTGAAATATCCGGCCGGGCGGACAACCGCCATTGCCGCGTATAAATACGCCCGGCCGACGAGCCCCGCCGTCACCACGGCCATTCCGAGCTCCGTAGGAGCCTGGAACGCACCACCTTCCTCGCATTTCACCAACTCCCCTGCTCCTCTGCTGCTGCCGCCATTGAAGCCGAGCTTGAGTCCTCCGCCAAGAGCACCACACTGGCCAAAATGGGAAGACGAGGTGAGTTCTGGAGCCCTCTTTTCCTCCCCTGTATCATCTAGTTTCCTATATCACTTTGCTTTACACTGCCACCGTGTAGAACTAGCATACACACACACAAACTATACGTAACCATGCATGTAACCATGCATGCTGTACACACACACAAACTATACGTAACCATGCATGTAACCATGCATGCTGTACACACACACAAACTATACATGCTGCACACACACACACACACACAAACTATACGTAACCATGCATGTAACCATGCATGCTGTACACACATACAAACTATACATGCTGCACATACACATGCACGCACACACGCACACATGCAAATACACCAAACCTATACGTAACTACACCTCACACACACACACACACATGCAAATACACCACTCGATGCACACCACCAGCACATGCCCATGCATAGGCTCCCATGCAGGAGCAAGTACGTCACCACCCACCATCTTGGAAGCTGCCGCTGGAGCCATGGTCGGCACTGCCGCCGCCCAGCAGCTCAAGGTCGCCGCGCTGGAGCCATGGCCGGCACCGCCGCCGCCCACCACCGGTGCCTCACTTCACTGCACCGAGCACCACCGAGCGCCTGAGCCGCGAGCGCTTCCGCCGTATTCATCACGGCGAACTACCGCCGCCGTCACCAACGCACTTTCACGTACACACACTTCACACGGATGGTCATACGGGCATTGTACGAGTATTGAAACCTATTTTCCTTGCATAGAAAAATTCCTATAAAATTCCTAAAAATACTAGAGTCACTCTAGAACCTATTTATACCTTTTCCCCTGACCTTTTCCTCACAAGAATATTCCTAGAAATTTTGCAAGTATTCCAACGCCTTATACTAACTTCTAAAAATTATATCTTCTTCATTTAAATTTTTCTTTCCCCATGAAACCACCACCAAAATTCCTCTAAAATCTTGCTTTATTTATTTTACCTAATACCACCATATAGTTCTTGTTTGCTTTTATGTCTGCTCTTATGTTTAGCGGTAGTCTCATTTCATTCGCGACGATCGATCGAGGGCTTACGACTACCAGGAAGGTGAGGACTCGGACTACGAGGGATCAGAAGGCGAGATCAACGAAGGCAAGTCCTAACTCCTCTTTCTCCACCACTACATATTGTATCATTTATAATATAAACTAGTATTTATAATATTGATATGAATAATTGAATGAGATGTATAATGAAACCAAACTTGTCTTGACGGGAGCGAGTGAGGGTAATTTATGTGGGATAAATTACTTTGGTAGGTTCACCTGTGTGGTTTCCTACGGGAGATACTCGTTTCAGTCATATAAGGACCGGTTCATAGGCCATCTCACCTAGTCTGATATACGTACAGCCACATGTCTATATGGGTAGACCTGGTCTCACACCCCGTTAGGTAGAAATATAATTTCCACTAGTAGGCCGGCGTGGCAACGGATTAACAGGAGAGGACACGGCTGCTGTGTGATCTACCGTGGTCTGATCGACATGGTTGCTATGTGGTCTTCCATGCAAAATTTATTGTTGTGCCGTGTGCGAGCACCCTCTTTTTAATCTGGATGTATGTGATCATCCATCGGATGCTGTGTGATCATCCAACCACTCGATGTTCTAGGATGCTGTGTGATCATCCTGATGTGTGTGGGTTTCGATCCCTGAGTAGTCCGTAGTGGAATTATATGAAAACCTAAGGTAGCTCTATCCGGGTACGAGATCTTGTTAGGCCTGTCCTAATCACTGATCATGGTTAGACTGTGTCTATCGTGTGGGGAAATTGTACCCCTCTGCAGAGTATCAATTCTATTCGAATAGCCACGTCCTTGGTAATGGGCAACCGCTAGGATGAGGTCCCCTTTGATTAGATTTCCTTAAAATAAAATGTGCTAATAGTCTAACCGGTTATTTAATGCTACCCGGGAACTGGCGAGAAGGATGACGCTCTCCCAGGGCCCAACCCTCATTTATTAATAATATTACCATCTCCACCATCCACCCTTGTTGGGACTTGCTGAGTACTTTATGTACTCACCCTTGTTGACTCACAGATAATGATCCCGAGGGGAGCTTCGACATCGACGAGGAGGCGAACGACGAGGACTAGGAGACGCGCGAGGACTGACCGAACTTGCTGGAAGGACATACTAGGACTTAGGACTTCGACCGCGCTCAAGCATGCCTGTGGAATAGTGTGCATCCCTTCGCTGTAGTTTCCGCTGTAGTAGATAACACCCCTATGTAATAAAGTTGCCGCCGAGCGGCCAAGGAACATCGTTAGTTATGTAAGGCCTATGGCCATGTCATTCCAACATTGACTATTGTAAGACTTTATTTTTAATATCAATAAAGCTCGGATTTTATATTATATATACCTGTGTCCCATTTCTGTATTTGTGTGCGTATTTGTGCATGATCCTGGCGCAAATACGGATGCATTTGGTCTCCTAAAATTAGGGACCCGACAGAGTGGCATCGAGCCGAGCTTGACCGTAGGGACGAAGCCCTAGGATTGGCCGCGTTAGGCAATAAATAATAATAATAATAATAATAATAATAACAATAATAATAATAATAAAGTGACAATGATTATTTTATAACCGTTGCTCCTCATTTGCATTGCAAGGAAATACATATTAATTAATTAATAATTGTCCTAATTTTTGCAAAGAATGGAGGACGACTGGATCCGTTCGGACTGTGTGGACTGTTGAAGGTTTTCCACAGCTTCTTTGGGAGACACTCCAGCGCTTGGGCTATCTTGAGCCTCCCACGCACTATGGTCGTGAGTACGAGGAAGGCGATATGCTCAAATGTGAGGTTCACCTACATGTCCCGCAGCACCCATCAGACCCTAGAATCAAGTCACGATGTGTTACAGCTTTTGGAAGAGAGCTAAGTGATACTTGCCAGATCGCAGCACGACAGGCCCTCATGGACTACTGCCAAATGTTTGAGGAAGACATTGAACATACTCCTGCAAGATTTTTCCCCGTGGTAGATCAGACTACCCCAACGTGGACTATGAAGGTTCGAGATTTGGAGGATATTGGACGACATATGCCTAACTCCACCATGGTATCTACAGTAAAGTATCTACATGCCCTGGATTCACTCTATGAAGACCAACAGCAGGAACTAAAGAGATGGATCAAGAAGGCTCGGAAAGCTGAAGATGAGGTGCGAAAATGGAGACTTGAGTCACACCTGCTTGAAGGACGATTGGCGAACATGAAGAAGAAAAAGCAAGAGTATCTGCAACAGCTGCACGAGGCCCAGGATCAGCTGCGATACAAGGAAAGAGCTCAAGAAATTAACAAAAGGAAGAGAACCTTCGCCATGTCACCCGAACAGGAGATGAGAATTCCTGGAAGGGATCCTCGAGGAAAGGCACCTGCTGGTTCTGCTTATGATCCTGAAAATCCTAGACTTAACCATGCTAAGAGCGAGGAATCAGTCGCCGATAACTTTAACCGGAAGGCCACCAAGGGTGCCATGACCACTGGACCTTCACCAGTTTCCCCTAGACAAGGTGCTGACGATGGATATGCCAATGACCCCTGGCAAGATGCTGACCATGAATATGTCAATGACCTCTATGCGCTGTGAGATGATCAGTTAGCCATGGAAAAGGCAAAGCTGTGCGGTGGACCTTCACGAGAAATGCAGTTCGTGTGTAAAATAAATAATCCGAACTGTCACGCTTAGGTGTAAAATATGTGCGCTTAGAATAGCTAAAACCGTAGTTAGTACGACGTCCTCGTAGTAATCGTAGTAGCATCTATATATGCGTATATGACGCAACTCTGTATCATATATATGTGTGTAGTGGCTGTACGATGCTATGTGACCAAGTCTGTTGATGTGTACGTGTGTTTTAGCTAAATAAATAACATGCTTGCTTTGCTTGTGTGTGTGTATGTATATAGTAGTCTTTTTTTTTCTCTCCTTTTTTTTTTCTTCTGTTGTTTTTCTCTCTTTTCTCTGTTTAAATGCCAACGGGATGTCTTCTCATCCTCACTGTTAAATAACAGCAGATGGAAAGGAGATCAGCCCGATCCAAAGAACGCCGCGAACGGGCGAGCTGAAAGGCGAGAACCGAAAAATGAGGAACATGTTGAACCACCACCAAGAGGCAGACAGGCTCGTGGAAATCATGGACGACAGCGGCAACAAGAGCAAGGCCAAGGGCAAGGGCAACAACAAGATAATAATGCTCAAGCGCAAGGTGAAAATAATGAAGAGATGGAAGACGAAGTTAACCAAGAAAATAATGAAGGAGAACAGGAACTTCCACCTCCTCCACCAACCTTAGCAGAAGTTATGGATCGCCAGACGCGTCTTATGGAAGCAATTGCTAGAAGAAATGACAATGGAAATGGACAGGGAAAGATGGCTCAGTTTATGAGGCTTCGCCCACCCACTTTTGACAGCTCCGAAGATGATCCATTAGTAGCTGATGACTGGCTGCGTAGTATCGCCAAGAAATTAAACGCTGTAAGAGCAACTGATGAAGAAAAGGTCACCTTGGCCACGCACCAACTAGTAGGAGCCGCAGGAGAATGGTGGGAGAATTACCAAGATGCCGTCGACGAACCAGAAGCCATCACATGGGAAGAATTCAAAGAAGCATTTCGCAATTACCATATCCCAGAAGGAGTAATGGAAATGAAGGCCGAGGAATTTCGCACTTTAAAACAAGGTGCAATGACAGTGAACCAATATATTCGGAAATTTATGAAGCTATCTCGCTATGCACCGGAAGATGTTGATACCGATAAAAAGAAGAGAATATGTTTCAGAAGAGGGCTTAACTCACAGTTGAGGATACAAGTAGTTGGCCATACCTATCCTGATTTCAACACCATGATGAATCGGACCCTCCTAATAGAAGCGAGAACATCTAAAAGCGTAAGGAGAAAAGAAGCGTAAATTTAATAAGCTAAGTGCACGACAACAAGAAAGGACGCCTTGGCGATTTAAAACCAACAATGCTTCAAGGTACCAGCCCACTATGCGATGAGGGCGCTGGATTTAACATGCAACAAATGGCTTCTACTTTTCGGAATAGCAACACTGTTAACCAACCCAGGAATAATAATAGTAACATGACTGCACCCACGGATCAAGTATGCTTTAAATGCCGCCAGCCCGGACATCGGATGGCACAATGCCCAAATGGCAATCAACATGCAACTGCCCCTGCCGCCGCACCTTCCACAGGAAGTAACCGAACCGCAGCCTCAGGAGTTGGACGAAATGGACCTCAAAACTCAGGTCAACAGAGAAGGAATACCCAAACTTTTGGGCGAGGCGGAGTCAACCATGTTAGTGCGGAAGAAGTACATGATGCACCCGATGTTGTGTACGGTGAGTTTCTCGTTAACTCTGCTTCTGCAAGCGTGTTGTTTGATTCTGGAGCTTCGCATTCCTTTGTTTCTGCTCGTTTTGTATCTAAAAACAATTTAAGAACGGTGTTACTTGCCACCCCTTTATTGATTCGCACCCCGGGAGCTATTCTCAAATGCTTCCTAAAATGTCCTCGAATAAAAATAATGATAAATGGTATTGAGTTCCAAGCAGATTTGGTTGTACTAAAGACTGAAGGATTGGATGTAATATTAGGAATGGATTGGTTAAGGAAACATCATGGTAATATATCCCGTCGAGATAAGTCCGTGACCCTAATAAATCACAATGGGATAAAGGTTGAATGTCACCCCCAGGGCTCCAAAAGTTGAACCAATGGTTTGTAGTATAGAAGCAAAGACAATTGAAGAAGTACCGGTTGTATGTGAGTATCCCGATGTATTCCCCCCGAAGACCTCCCCGGAATGCCACCAGATAGGGATTTGGAATTTCTCATTGATTTGATGCCCGGAACTGCTCCAATAGCAAAGAGACCATATCGAATGGCAGCCAATGAGCTAGAAGAATTAAAGAAACAATTACGGGAGTTACAAGAAAAAAATATATATTAGACCAAGTTCATCACCATGGGGATCGCCAGGTTTTATTTGTAAAAAAGAAGGATGGAAGCCTCCGGATGTGTATTGATTATCGCTCACTAAATGAGGTAACCATCAAGAATAAATACCCATTACCTAGGATTGATGACTTGTTCGACCAGCTGAAGGGAGCCAAATATTTTTCAAAAATAGATCTAAGGTCAGGCTATTACCAATTAAAAATACGACTTAAGGACATACCAAAAACGGCATTTGTAACTCGCTATGGGCAATACGAGTTTACTGTAATGCCATTTGGATTAACAAATGCGCCTGCATATTTTATGAACTTAATGAACAAGGTATTTATGGAAGAATTGGACAAGTTTGTGGTAGTATTTATCGATGACATACTCATATACTCGAGAAGTGCTGAGGAGCATGAACAACATTTGAGAGTAATATTAAATAAACTAAGAGCGCATGAGCTATACGCCAAATTTAGCAAATGTGAATTTTGGCTACAAGAAGTTGCTTTTCTGGGACACATTATTAGTGTCGATGGAGTTAAAGTAGATCTAGAAAAAAGTAAAAAGCAAAGATCGAAATGGAAACAACCCACAAATGTGACGGAGATTCGTAGTTTTCTGGGACTAGCTGGTTACTACCGAAGGTTCATTGAAGGATTTTCAAAGATTGCCAGACCTATGACGGCCTTGACTCAAAAAGGAAAGGAATTTAAGTGGACAGAAGCGTGTGAAAGAAGCTTCCAAGAATTGAAGACAAGGTTGACTACAGCTCCTGTGCTCACACTACCAGACATCCATAGGGATTTTGTAGTATACTGTGACGCTTCCCGACAAGGATTAGGTTGTGTCCTAATGCAAGACAACAGAGTCGTTGCATATGCCTCTAGACAACTAAAGAAGCACGAAGAAAATTACCCAACACATGATTTGGAATTGGCAGCTGTAGTGCATGCGCTAAAAATATGGAGACACTATCTTATTGGAAATAAATGTGAAATATTTACAGACCACAAAAGTTTGAAATATATTTTTACCCAACCGGACCTGAACTTAAGGCAGAGAAGATGGCTAGAACTAATCAAGGATTATGACTTGAGTCTACAGTATCATCCAGGAAAAGCCAACATAGTTGCTGATGCATTAAGTAGAAAATCATATTGTCACTATATGACTACTTTGAATAGGAGACCAGAAATAGCGCGGGAAGTACATCAACTAAATCTAGAAATTATACCCCATGGCACATTAAATAGCCTACACATACGTCCAACATTAGAAGACCAAATAAAGGAAGCCCAAGTCAGGGACAAGGAAATACAACGCCTTAAAAAGAAAAGTACTGACAAAGAGATTCAAGGATTTAGAGTCGACGAGCAAGGAATATTATGGTACGAAAATAGGATATGTGTACCCGGAGATGATAAGCTCAGGAAACTAATTTTAGACGAAGCCCATTGTTCAGCATACTCTATTCATCCAGGTTCGACAAAAATGTATATGGACCTCAAACAAAAATATTGGTGGGCTGGAATGAAACTAGATATCGCAGATTATGTGGCGCGTTGTGATACATGCCGAAGAGTAAAAGCGGAACACCAACGACCAGCAGGATTACTCCAACCATTGCGTATTCCAGAATGGAAATGGGATGAGATCAGTATGGATTTTATAGTGGGGTTACCCAAAACACAAAAAGGAAATGATTCAATATGGGTAATAGTAGATAGGTTGACTAAGGTAGCTCACTTCATCCCTGTGAAGATTAAAGATAGAGGAAGTAGATTAGCACGGCTATATATAGATAATATTCTTAAATTACATGGAGTCCCAAGCCGAATTGTGTCGGACCGAGGCACCCAATTTACATCCCGATTTTGGAAAAGCTTGCATGATGCCCTAGGCACACGCCTAGACTTCAGTTCAGCATACCACCCACAAAACAGATGGACCAGACGGAACGGTGAATCGGATATTAGAAGATATGCTACGAGCATGTGTACTCACATATGGAAAAGATTGGGAAAAGAGTCTATCCTATGCTGAATTCTCCTACAATAATAGCTACCAAGCAAGTCTAAAAATGTCTCCGTTCGAAGCACTATACGGAAGGAAGTGTCGAACACCCTTGATGTGGTCTGAAGTTGGAGAGCGAACCCTATTTGGACCGGATATGATCAAGGATGCTGAAGAGCAAGTGTCTAAAGTCCAAGAAAATCTAAAGGCCGCGCAAAGCAGGCAGAAAAGCTATGCGGACACTCGGCGGAGACCGTTAGAATTTCAACCAGGGGATTTTGTCTATTTAAAAGTGTCCCCGATTAGAGGCACCGAAGATTTCAAGTCGAGGAAAGCTAGCACCACGATACATAGGACCTTACCAGATCTTGAAAAGAATTGGAGCCGTAGCTTACCGCCTTGAATTACCACCAGAAATGTCAGACATACATAATGTATTCCATGTGTCACAACTAAAACAATGCTTGAAGGTGCCGGAAGAGCAAGTACCTTTAGAGGTAATGGACCTACAGCCTGACTTACAATACCAAGAGAGACCGATAAAAATTTTAGACATTGCCACACGGCAAACACGAAGAACAGTATGCGGTTTTGTCGAGTACAGTGGAGCAACCACACTGAGACAGAAGCCACATGGGAAAGAGAGGACAACCTTAAGAAGGAATTCCCATACCTATTCGAGGAACAATATGAATCTCGAGGACGAGATTCTCTTTAAGGGGGGTAGGTTTGTAACACCCTGAATTTTGATCGCTTTTAAAATCACTAAAATTTTTTTTAAACTTTTAAAATTATACGTGTAGGTTTATTTTAAGTTATGAGTAGGTTTTATAAAATAAAATAATCTTGCTTGAGTGAAGTTGTGTTGTTTGCTTTGCCTTTTGTTTGATGAACATATGGTGGTATCTCTCCTTGAAATCCAAATTTGAATTCCATTTGAATCACCAAAATATCTATTGCAAATTTCTAATTGATGATGCAAAAGAACTATCCCGAGAGCTCATTCCCTCTCTCCTTATTTGGCCGCTCTTGGCACAGCAGGGTGTGGTGCAGCAGCAGTGCCTCTCTTCTACCTTCCCTCTCACCACCGTGTGGCTAGATTAGTGTCGAGGAAGGGCCATGCACAGGTGAATCGCTGGCTCCTAGCCTGAGCTGTCCCATCATCTGTTCTCCACCTCCCTTGCTCGACATCGCACGCCAATGTCCCATAGAATCAAACACGAGGACACTACTGGCACCATGGACATGACCGCACGAGGAGCCGACCTTGCCGGAGCAATGGACGAATGCAAAGGCAGCCAATGCAACGCACAGAGTCGTCCCTAAGCCCAGGCTCGTACGCAAATGCCGGTGAAATATCTGGCCGGCGGACAACCGCCATTGCCGCGTATAAATACGCCCGGCCGACGAGCCCCGCCGTCACCACGGCCATTCCGAGCTCCGTAGGAGCCTGGAACGCACCACCTTCCTCGCATTTCACCAACTCCCCTGCTCCTCTGCTGCTGCCGCCATTGAAGCTGAGCTTCAGTCCTCCGCCAAGAGCACCACACTGGCCAAACTGGGAAGACGAGGTGAGTTCTGGAGCCCTCTTTTCCTCCCCTGTATCATCTAGTTTCCTATATCACTTTGCTTTACACTGCCACCGTGTAGAACTAGCATACACACACACAAACTATACGTAACCATGCATGTAACCATGCATGCTGTACACACACACAAACTATACGTAACCATGCATGTAACCATGCATGCTGTACACACACAAAACTATACATGCTGCACACACACACACACACACACAAACTATACGTAACCATGCATGTAACCATGCATGCTGTACACACATACAAACTATACATGCTGCACATACACATGCACGCACACACGCACACATGCAAATACACCAAACCTATACGTAACTACACCTCACACACACACACACACATGCAAATACACCACTCGATGCACACCACCAGCACATGCCCATGCATAGGCTCCCATGCAGGAGCAAGTACGTCACCACCCACCATCTTGGAAGCTGCCGCTGGAGCCATGGTCGGCACTGCCGCCCCCAGCAGCTCAAGGTCGCCGCGCTGGAGCCATGGCCGGCACCGCCGCCCAGCCACCGGTGCCTCACTTCACTGCACCGAGCACCACCGAGCGCCTGAGCCGCAGTCGCTTCCGCCGTATTCATCACGGCGAACTACCGCCGCCGTCACCAACGCACTTTCACGTACACACACTTCACACGGATGGTCATACGGGCATTGTACGAGTATTGGAAACCTATTTTCCTTGCATAGAAAAATTCCTATAAAATTCCTAAAAATACTAGAGTCACTCTAGAACCTATTTATACCTTTTCCCTGACCTTTTCCTCACAAGAATATTCCTAGAAATTTTGCAAGTATTCCAACGCCTTATACTAACTTCTAAAAATTATATCTTCTTCATTTAAATTTTCTTTCCCCATGAAACCACCACCAAAATTCCTCTAAAATCTTGCTTTATTTATTTTACCTAATACCACCATATAGTTCTTGTTTGCTTTTATGTCTGCTCTTATGTTTAGCGGTAGTCTCATTTCATTCGCGACGATCGACAGAGGGCGACGACTACCAGGAAGGTGAGGACTCGGACTACGAGGGATCAGAAGGCGAGATCAACGAAGGCAAGTCCTAACTCCTCTTTCTCCACCACTACATATTGTATCATTTATAATATAAACTAGTATTTATAATATTGATATGAATAATTGAATGAGATGTATAATGAAACCAAACTTGTCTTGACGGGAGCGAGTGAGGGTAATTTATGTGGGATAAATTACTTTGGTAGGTTCACCTGTGTGGTTTCCTACGGGAGATACTCGTTTCAGTCATATAAGGACCGGTTCATAGGCCATCTCACCTAGTCTGATATACGTACAGCCACATGTCTATATGGGTAGACCTGGTCTCACACCCCGTTAGGTAGAAATATAATTTCCACTAGTAGGCCGGCGTGGCAACGGATTAACATGAGAGGACACGGCTGCTGTGTGATCTACCGTGGTCTGATCGACATGGTTGCTATGTGGTCTTCCATGCAAAATTTATTGTTGTGCCGTGTGCGAGCACCCTCTTTTTAATCTGGATGTATGTGATCATCCATCGGATGCTGTGTGATCATCCAACCACTCGATGTTCTAGGATGCTGTGTGATCATCCTGATGTGTGTGGATTTCGATCCCTGAGTAGTCCGTAGTGGAATTATATGAAAACCTAAGGTAGCTCTATCCGGGTACGAGATCTTGTTAGGCCTGTCCTAATCACTGATCATGGTTAGACTGTGTCTATCGTGTGGGGAAATTGTACCCCTCTGCAGAGTATCAATTCTATTCGAATAGCCACGTCCTTGGTAATGGGCAACCGCTAGGATGAGGTCCCCTTTGATTAGATTTCCTTAAAATAAAATGTGCTAATAGTCTAACCGGTTATTTAATGCTACCCGGGAACTGGCGAGAAGGATGACGCTCTCCCAGGGCCCAACCCTCATTTATTAATAATATTACCATCTCCACCATCCACCCTTGTTGGGACTTGCTGAGTACTTTATGTACTCACCCTTGTTGACTCACGGATAATGATCCCGAGGGGAGCTTCGACATCGACGAGGGAGGCGAACGACGAGGACTAGGAGACGCGCGAGGAGGACCGACCGAACTTGCCGGAAGGACATACTAGGACTTAGGACTTCGACCGCGCTCAAGCATGCCTGTGGAATAGTGTGCATCCCTTCGCTGTAGTTTCCGCTGTAGTAGATAACACCCCTATGTAATAAAGTTGCCGCCGAGCGGCCAAGGAACATCGTTAGTTATGTAAGGCCTATGGCCATGTCATTCCAACATTGACTATTGTAAGACTTTATTTTTAATATCAATAAAGCTCGGATTTTATATTATATATACCTGTGTCCCATTTCTGTATTTGTGTGCGTATTTGTGCATGATCCTGGCGCAAATACGGATGCATTTGGTCTCCTAAAATTAGGGACCGACAGTAAGCTTCTAAGTCTGGCTTGTTCTTCACTTGGCCTTTGTATGGCATTTATTTTATTGATCAATTCTTGTATTTTTTCTACTGGGTCGAGTCTGGTTCTCGCTGTGGCACGCCTTTCCTCGGCTTCTTTTTCAGCTCTTCTTTGATTGTACTCGGCTAGCTCTTCTTCATACTTGCGCCATGCTTCTCTTCGTTCTTGAACTCGATTTCTCCTCCCTCCTTTTTTCTTGTTTCTTCTTTCTCTGGCTGCCTTCTGGCTGTCAGTCTCTCCCTCTCTTGTGACGGAATTTGCTAGAATATAAGCTTCTGATTCTTCTGAAGATCTGTAGTCGGGTTGGACTAGTGGTACTAGGGGTTGCCTTATCATGAACACCTCTTTATGTATATTGGGTGGATAACTGGGTTCTTCTTCTCTCAATGGTTTATCGTATTGAAAAGGAAGAAAGGTGGAGTACTTATCTTGTTTGAAGATGTTCCATTGGTCGAGGTAGTAAGGTTCCATTGTCTTCTGAGTGATATTCTCGATATATTTGTGCCGAGTTGTTGAAACCGAAGTGAAAAGAACTCGGCTTGTCTTGTAGATTTGAGCTTTCACTTCCTCCGTGAGCTTGAGTTCTCAAAAATTTCTTGTATCTTTCGGCTCGGGTGCTCGAAGTAGTCGACCATGGAGAATTCCTTGTTCGTCCGCTTCGCAGACCCAGCTTCCGAAAATGAAGGTTGACCCCATGGGGAAAATCATCCCCGTGTAGGTCCGTCGAGCCTTTGACGCCGATTTCGCCGAAATCCCCTACTCGCGCGCGCCCGGTGCCGGTGTTTGACCACCGATAGCCCGCCACGGGGTTCCCGTAGCGCTTGATTCGATCTCGGCGAACGACTAGAACTCGGTGGTTTCACGCAAGAGACACACCTGTTTATCCCGGTTCGAGCCCTCGTCGTCGAGTAAAAGTCTACTCCAGTCGGCCTTGGCCTTTTGCGTTGGATTGACGCCCGATCATGTATTGTTCGTCTGTTACAAAAGAGGGTGCTCGCTCCTTTTTATAAGAGGAAAAGAGCCGAGCTATGGTTTCTAATCCTAACCGGATTCATAGAAAGTGTTCTGCTCGATTACGAGAGGTTCCTTTCTATTCGTCTAACTAGGATGATCCGTATTCTACTCGGATCCGTCCTTCTTGCTCTAGTCCTAACGGGAGCCCTCGCCGGTGAGTAGCCGCCTACGCCCCGTGTCGACACACCCATAGGTATGACACCTTATCACCGGTATATGGTAAAACATGCCACTTGCCTATTGAATTAGAATTCAAAGCTTATCGGGCAATGAAGAAATGGAATATGGATATCCATCTTGGCCGGCAAGAATCGTCAAATGCAAATATCCGAGCTTGAAGAATGGAGAGAGAAGGCATATCATAATTCCAAGATTTACAAAGAAAGAACAAAAAGATGGCATGATAAGAGAATCAAGCACAAGGAGTTCAAACACCTGGGGACAAGGTCTTGCTTTGCTCAATTCAAGGGTAAAGCTCTTTGGTCATGGAAAACTTCAAGCAAATGGGAAGGACCATTCAAGGTAGTTGAAACCTCATCACATGGAGCCATTACAATTCAAGATGACTCGGGTAACATCTTTAAGGTAAATGGCCAAACGTTTGAAATTATTCCTTGAAACTAAAAACTTAGAAGAAATAGACCTGATTGAATTTCTGCAATTCAATGATCCTATCTAAAAAGGAATTCAATCACCAAGACTCTAGACAACTGAAACTTATATGCCTAACACTTAATTTGTTCCACGAGTTTTGTGTCTATTTGAGTTGTGCAGGATTTAGAAGTTTAAGAAGAGGTCATAAGAGGGAACAAGGACTAAGCAAACATCTAGCTTGGGGAGGGCATCCCCTAGTTATCGTAAGTATACCTACGCGATTATCGAGTCTATCTTATAGTCATAAAATACCAAAAATATGTGGGCACATGAAGGTCCACGTCTGTCAAGTCTTTTGTGAGTTATTAATTAAAAATAAATAAATGATCATTAAAATCAAATAAAGATACTTTTAGTTATTTATTAAGGTGTGATCATAGAGTGTTTATCATTCGGTCTAGTTTGTTAAGAGTCAAATAAAAACTAAAGAACAATATGATTTTGTCTTGGAAATGATGAATAGTTGCTCTATTGTAATTTCTTTCCAAAGACCTACTTTCAAGCATGAGTTCTCTTAAATTAATAATAATGTCTTATAATGAAATTAAATGCATGGGTAGCAAATGCTTGATCTAAGGTCTAAGTAATTGGTGGGTATGATATGATGATCTGAGCTACATTGTTATTTTGTTCTAAACAACACTAGAGATCCTGGAGATTTACCAATATTAATATGACTAATAATTGCATTGAGTTAAATTAAACCTTGTTGACCCTATGCGAAGTTATCATGCTATTGAATTGAGATCACTTACACATTCCATTCATTTTTACGTATAAATGCTCATAATTATCTGTTGCTATCCTCTCAAAAGTTTGTTGGAAGACATGTGGCTATGCAAAAGTATCCGAGGAAATAAAAAGGGACAAGTGTCCGAAACCTCAAAAAAGATAGATCCTGAGGAAATAAAAAGGGACAAGTGTCCGGAACCTCGAAAAATGAATATCGAGAAAAAAATGGGCATGTGCCCGATAGTAGAATTAGCCTCATAGCCATGTGTCTCTAATAAAACGTAAGAGAGTTAAAAAAAACTAACTCCATTTTCCATACACATGCACTTCTCAATTCAACGGTGTGATTGACATTCTCTATGGATCCTTTGTTTAATTTAACAACAATATGTCTCTAAGCTTTTGAAAAAAAAATTATTATTAGTTAATGAAAACTTCGGATTGAAAGGTGAAGTGAAAGAACTAGAGGCATAGTATTTGATTTGATCGTTCTATCTTTTAGTTACTCAAGATCTAAGGTAAGAGCAATAAGACCCACGATCAATAATATGATTTCCAAATCTGAAAGAGAATTTTTGTTTGAAGATATGTGTACTTGTTGGAAGTGAAAATATAGCAGCAACTCCTGATCCATTGTTGAGTTTGGCTTTGCTAAGGGACTAGCAAAGGTTAAGCTTGGGGAACTTGTTGATGGTCCTTAATGCCTATTTTATACCATCAATTATTGCATGAATTAACATGAAAAGAATCATAAAGCATAGTTGTAGGGTTTGATTCTAACGAGTTCCACGAGTTGTGTTGTTCTCGATCGTTTTGCAGGTATATCCAATTTTTGCACAGAATAAAAGTATCTCAAATGATAAATTGGACTACATCACTGCGGCGGGCTCGTCGAGACGATCGAAACGGACATATCATTTGCTATATTCGGAGTCCGGAGTCAAAAGATATCAATTCTACACCGAAACCAACACTAGAAGACTCTAGAAGGCACCGAAGGCGACGTGCAAGCCGGGGCCCACCTGCTCTGGGGTGGGGCCGGTCGACCCCACCCCGGGGCCGCCCGGTGCTCTCTAGAGCCCAATTGGAGCCCGCTTCGACGGACGGCCTCCTACCGCCTTAGGGTTTGCATCTCCACCGTTGCCGAAGTCGGTTTGGCCCAACAAGCAAACAATAGAAGAATAGTCCCACATCGCCTGTTCAGAAGAGGTGGGAGGCTTTTCTAGAATATAAATAAAGAGGTAGACCCTCCTAGTTGAGTGCACCATATTATGGAGATGTAGGGGCGTCCCTCAAAAGGATAGACTCTCATCTCCAAAGCTCTTGTAAAGTAGAAAATAGGAAGAGAGGAGAGGATGCAGTAGAAGAGGAGCCGGCTTGACGGATCTTCCTCAACTTTGTACCTCTATAGAGATGAATCTTCTTCAAGTTCTTCAGTTGGTAACTCTAAATTTTCTATTTATTTAAGTTTTGTTCTTACTTTACTTTGTTTACGGGATCTTAGCTCGTATTGAGTGCTCTAGTTATTGCGCGTAGTTTGAGTAGTAATCGATAGCGTAGACGTGGTGTCTAGGCTAGAGTTTACCTGAGTTTGCCCCCAATTCTTACGGTTAGTTGTGGTAGCCTTCAGAGGTGACAGCTTTGTTGGTCTTCGTATTCCATCACGTCGGAGTTGGTGTTTCGTAGAGCTTTTGGCAGCCTTACCCAGCTACCTTCTTCCCAGTCTTATTCGAGAGTTGGATAGGTACTGTTGCTCCAAAGTAGACAAGTATTGTGAGTTTAATTCTTAGTTATCTAGATCACCTTAGATAGCCCCTCTCTACCACCAAAAATATTTATCTTTTCTATCCTTGGACGTTCTTGATTCGTTACTAGATCACTTCGCGTTCCTCGTGGAAATTCGATACCTTGGAATACTCTTAGGTGAAAGCTACAGCGGTATCCGTGCGCTTGCGGATTTATCTCTTGATTATTCTGTGTGCGTTAAATATACCAACACTACGTCCACGCAATTCAGCGCTACCTGGAGGCCACGGAGCCCCGGGGGCTAATGCCGGCGCATGCATATGCCTTTGGCTACCCCGACTCGGACTCGCCGGACGACATATACGACCCGACCCTCGAGTGCTTTCACGTGCAGGTCGACGATCTCGGTGAGGCCGGCAACGGAGACGACGACGGCGACTAGGATCGTGACCCCAGGCACACCGCAAGGCCGACCCCGGCAGGCGCAACTCCTCAGGACCCCAGTGCGTCCCGGCCTACGGGCCAGGAACAGCAGACTCCGACGCGCAAGGGACCCCCGGGGACCGGCGATCTGCCGGCTACCCCACAGGGGCCACGACACCCCACTATGGAGCAAATCCGGGAGCTCGAGAAAAGCTCGAAAGGCCGCTTCAATGCTACGGTGAAGATAGACGCTGCTGAGCGCACGCGCCGCGCGACACGTAACACGAGCCCCGTTGCGCGACAGCACGCCCGCGACGTCAACCAGAGGATTGTCAATGACGAGGGAGGGGAATATCCTCCCATCTTCCAGCGCGCCAGCCAGAACGTCGCAGCAGTGGCCCTTCTCCTCCGGGCGATGCCAGAGCCATCCACCCCGAAGGGGCGACGGATCCGAGATGAGATGCGGGGCTATATCGAGACCGCTGCTGTCCAGCAGGCCGAGAGCTCAGCCTCCCGGCTTCGGGCGCGGAGGGACGAGGAGGACGAGGCGCCCCCTCGCCGCGAGCGAGAAGCCTCGGTCCATCAAGATCCGTCGCGAAGGCCAGTTCGTGAGCGCATCCAGGACAACCGCGATAGCCTTGACGACGGCGACGCGCGCAACGTCATCAACAACGCCGCAAGGGAGGCCGGAGTGCGGACCGGGCGCGACCGCTAGCCACGCAGAGGCGGCAGGCACGACAGCGATGAGGACCGCGTGACGATGCCGATCCCAGGGGCCCGTGCCTTTCAGCCGGGAGATCTGCAACGCCCGATTTCCTTTCTGGTTCCGCCCGGCCGGCCAACCTCACCAAATACTGGGAGAAACGAACCCCGAGGAGTGGCTCAACGACTACCGCCTAGCGTGCCAGTGGGCGACGCGGGACGACGACAAGCTCATCATCCGCAACCTTCCGCTTCACCTCGAGCGACTTCGGCGCGATCTTGGCTGGAGCATCTTCCCGCCCAATACGATCCGCGGCCCGGTCCGATCTGGTCAAGATTTTCGTAGGGAACTTCCAGGGCACATACGTGCGCCCTGGGAACTCATGGGACCTCCGCAGCTGCCGCCATAAGTCCGATGAGTCGCTGAAGGATTTCATCCGGCGCTTCTCGAAGAAGTGCACCGAGCTGCCCAACGTAGCCGGCACTGCCATCATCAGCGTGTTCCTTGACGGTACCACCTGCAAGGAACTCGTCCACGAGCGGGGCCGGAGCATGCCGACCACCGCCAACGAGCTGTTCGAGGTGGCGACTAACTTCGCCTCCGGCGAGGAGGCGGTGGGAGCGATCTTTCGCAACGGCAACGACAAAGGAAAGTGGAAGGAAGGCGATACCGAGGGGGACGCATCCCGCAACCCCAAGAAGAACAAGAGGAACAAGCGGAAGGGGAAGAAGGGCAAGAAGGAGGCGGACTCAGAGGACGACATTGTCGCCGTGGGGTCGATCATAAGGCCCCCGAGGCCCCCCCGGGGCCCGGGCGCTCGACGACATGCTCAAGAAGCCTTGCCCATTCCACAAGTTCCCCGTCAAGCACACCATGGGGGAGTGTGACTTGGCCTGCCGTTTCTACCAGAAGCTGCCCCCGCCCGAGGACAAGAAGAAAAGGGAGGAGACGGACAAAGGCGACGAGTTCCTGGAGATCCACGATGTCTTCATGGTCATCGGGGGACTACCGGCGAACCTCACCCCGCGCCAGATCAAGCGCGAGCGCCGCGAGGTTTTTTCGGTGCGTCCCGCCACTCCACAGTACCTGCCGTGGTCGGCCAATGCCATCACCTTCAACATCGACGACCATCCGCTCTACATGCCAAACCCGGGGCGGTACCCGCTCGTCGTTAACCCCATCATCGGCAACGTGCGGCTCACCAAGGTGTTGATGGACGGCGGCAGCGCCCTCAACATTCTCTACTCCGAGACCCTCAGCCTGCTAGGGATTGAGCGGTCGCAACTTCGACCCAGCGGCTCCCCCTTCCAGGGCATAGTGCCAGGCAAGCGTGCCTGGCCCCTCGGGCAGATCGACCTTCCGGTCTTCTTCAGGACGCCATCGAACTTTCGCAAGGAGGTCATCACCTTTGACGTGGTTGACTTTAGAGGAGCCTATCATGGTATCCTCGGACGTCCCGCGTACGCAAGGTTCGTGGCCGTCCCCAACTACACCTACCTCCTGCTCAAGATGCCGGGCCCAAACGGCGTCATCACCATCGGCTCCTCCTACGAGCATGCGTTCAACTGCGACGTCGAGGCGATCGAGCACGCCGAGGCCATGGCGGTGTTCGAGGTGCTCGATGCCAAGTGCCACGCCGGCACCTTTGAGCCGTCCGACGGGGTGAAGGAGGTCCCGCTAGATCCCGCCTCTCCATCCGGCAAGATGGTGAAGATCTGCGCCTCCCTCGACCCTAAATAGGAAGTTGTGCTCGTTGACTTTCTCCGCGCGAACATCGACATCTTCGCGTGGAGTCCCTTGGACATGCCAGGCATTCCGAGGGATGTCGTCGAGCACTCCCTTGATATCAAGGCCGGATCCAAGCCGGTGAAGCAACGTCTGCGCCGATTCGACGAGGAGAAGCGCAGAGCCATCGGCGAGGAGGTGAACAAGCTTTTGGCGGCCGGATTCATCAAGGAAGTGTTTCGTCCCGAGTGGTTATCTAATCCTGTACTGGTTAGGAAGAAAAGTGGGAAGCGGAGGATGTGTGTAGACTACACTAGTTTAAATAAAGCATGTTCGAAAGTTCCCTTTCCTCTACCACGTATCAATCTGATAGTCGACTCCACTTCAGGGTGTGAACTCTTATCCTTCCTTGATGCCTACTCCAGCTATCACCAAATCAAGATGAAGGAGTCCGACCAACTCGCGACATCCTTCATCACCCCTTTTGGCATGTACTGCTACGTGACGATGCCCTTCGGACTCAGAAACGCCGGAGCAACGTACCAATGGTGCATGCTTGGCGTCTTTGGGGATCACATTGGAGAAACCGTGGAGGCCTATGTAGACGACGTAGTGGTCAAGACCAAGAAGGCTGACGACCTCATCACCAACCTTGAGATTGCCTTCCGGTGTCTCAAGGCGAAGAGTGTCGAGCTCAATCCTGAGAAGTGCGTCTTCGGGGTCCCCGAGGCATGCTCTTAGGATTCATCGTCTCCAAAGCGGCATCGAGCCCAACCTTGGAGAAGGTGACTTGCGGTGATCGGTATGGGGCCAATCAAGGATCCGAAGGGGTGCAACGAGTCATGGGCTGCCTTGCGGCTCTTAGCCGCTTTTATCTCACGCCTCGGCGAAAAGGTTTGCCCCTGCACGCCTCCCGAGGAAGTCGAGCACTTCTCCCGGACCGCCGAGGCCCGGGAGGCTCTAGACAAGCTCAAAGCTGCCCTTACCGGCCTTTCCGATCTTTGGTCCCCCCATCGGAAGGGGAGCCCCTTCTCTTGTACGTGGCTACGACAACCCAAGTGGTTAGCGCGGCAGTGTGGTTGAGAGACAGGAAGAAGGCCAAGCCCTGCCAGTCCAGAGGCCGGTTTACTTCATCAGCGAGGTGCTGTCCAAGACCAAGATTCGCTACCCGCAGATCCAGAAGCTGCTCTACGCCGTGATCCTGACTCGGCGCAAGCTCCGGCACTAATTTGACACCCACCCAGTCACGGTGGTCTCCTCCTTCCCATTGGGGGAGATTCTCCAGAATTGGGAAGTCTCAGGACGGGTCACAAAGTGGTCCGTCGAGCTCATGGGGGAGACTCTCTCCTACGTGCCAAGGAAGTCCATCAAGTCTCAAATATTGGCCGACTTCCTCGCGGAGTGGACTGACACCCAGCTACCGCCGCCTTGAATCCAGGCGGAGTGCTGGACCATGTACTTCGACGGGTCCCTGATGAAAACCGACGCCGGCGCCGGCCTCCTCCTCGTCTCACCCCTCGGGGTGCACATGCGGTACGTGATACGACTCCATTTCCCTGCTTCGAACAACATGGCAGAGTACGAGGGCCTCCTCAACGGGTTGAAGATCACCATCGAGCTCGGCGTCAAGCGCCTCGACATCCGAGGGGACTCGCAACTCGTCATCGACCAGGTCATGAAGGACTCGAGCTGCCACGACCCGAAGATGGATGCATACTGCAAGGTGGTACACAGCCTGGAGGACAAGTTCGACGGCCTCCAGCTCAACCATGTTGCCCAGAGGTACAATGAAGCCACCGACGAGCTTGCCAAGATTGCGGCCGGGAGAACCCCTGTCCCCCCGGACGTCTTCACCAAGGACCTTGCGGCCCCCTCCGTCAGCTTCGAAGGCCAAGGCGGCGCGGCGGACAATAGGGCCGAGCCCCCTCGAGGGCTATGGCCCCTTCCGAGGCCGAGGCCACCTCGGCGGACGAAGTCGAGGTCATGGAGGTTGATGAGGAGGGTCCCGAAGCTGACCCCGAGCAAGATTGGAGGAAGCCGTACCTTAATTGGATCGTCCGAGGGGTCCTCCCTGAAGACTTCAACCGAGGCCGACGCATTACGAGGAGAGCCAAGTCCTTCGTCGTGGGGGAGGACGAGCTTTACAAGTGAAGCCCCTTGGGAGTCCTGCAACGGTGCATCTCCACCGAGGAAGGGCTGAAGCTAGTCCGCAAGATCCACGCTGGCGTCTGCGGCCATCACGCAGCGCCACGTTCCCTCGTCGGCCGGCGCATTCGGCGGGGGCTTCTACTTGGCCAACCGCGCGTCGCCGACGCCACCCACGTGGTGCGCACTGCGAGGGCTACCCGATACTACGCTCGCCCGACGCACCTGCGCCCCCAGCGCTCAGACTATCCCCATCACGGCCGTTCGCCGTGTGGGGACTCGACCTCGTCGGACCTCTCAAGAAGGCGCCCGGGGGCTTCACCCACTTGCTGGTCGCCATCGATAAATTCTCCAAGTGGATTGAGGCATGCCCCGTCACCAACATTCGATCTGAGCAGGCGGTGTTGTTCTTCACCGACATCATCCATCGCTTGGGGTCCCAAACTCCATCATCACCGACCCGCGGCACCCGGTTCACGGGGAAAGAAGTTTTGAGACTTCTACGACATGCACTAGATACGCATCGTGCAGTGCAGCGTCGCCCATCCCAGATGAGCGGGCAGGTAGAAACGCGCCAATGGTATGATTTTGCGAGACTCAAGCCTCGGATCTTCAACAAGCTTGACAAGTTCGGCAAAAGGTGGCTTGAGGAGCTCCCCTCGGTCCTTTGGAGTCTCGGGGGCGATGACTAGCCGAGCCACGGGGTTCACGCCCTTCTTCCCGGTGTACGGCGCCGAGGCTGTTCTCCCCACCAACTTGTAGTTCGGCTCTCCGAGGCTCAAGGCCTACGACGAACGGCGCAACCAGACGGCTCGGGAGGATTCGCTGGACAAGCTTGAGGAAGCAAGGGATGCTGCCCTTCTACACTCGGCTAGATACCCCAGCAGGCCCCTCCGACGCTACCACGGCCAAACGACGTCCGAATCCGAGAGCTCAAGGAAGGCGACTTGGTGCTACGACTCCGCCAGGACAACCGAGGCCGCCACAAGCTCACGCCGCCATGGGAGGGCCCCTACATCATCGCCGAAGTCCTCAAGCCAGGCACCTACAAGCTCGTCGACGACGACGGCCAAATCCTCAACAACGCTTAGAACATCCAACGGCTACATCACTTCTACCCTTAAAACTTCCAAGCCTTGTACATACTTTTGTACCTTACGTCTTTCCCGGAGAAATGAAAATAAAACACTTGTTCATTTTTCCGTAAGAAGCATCCGAGGCCCTCAGGAGCTAAGGACTTCAATCGCAGAGCAAGGCTCAGTTTTGACTTACCAAAACCGAGCCCCCCTCGGGGGCTAGAAAGGGGGGAACCCCCTCCTGAAAGGCACCCCAAAGACACTTCTCGCTTCTATCGAACGTTTTTCCGCAAATTTTCATGCCCACGGTCTCGAACACTAACTAAGGGAAGCCATTCCAAGGCTAGAGCCGGTCGGGTCATGAAGCCTCCTATCACCCATGCGCTACGGAGCCTCTACTCGCCACCCTCGGCCAAGGAATGACTTCAGGCACTGCGAGAGGGTTGTTCTGAAGGACAGGGTCGGCAGAGCCGCGAGGCCACCTACGCCCGTGCGCTATGGTACCTCCACTCGCTACCCTCGACTAACAAACGGCCTCTAAATTCGAAATAGTCTCGCAAGACTCTAACCTAAGTGTGGATCGAGATCAAAAAAGGCACGAGAAGCAGGCAAAAAACGATCACAAAACACAAGGCCACGATGGGCCATTAACATAAGTATCTTCAAAAGAAACTAATATAGTTTTTTGCACGGGCACTCTGGCCCAAGCTGCAGAATATACTATGGGGCATCCGGCCCCCCGGCGTCTTGAGTGATGGCATCCGTGGCCTCAGCGGTATCAGCCTCAACCGCGGGAGCAGGGACGACGACCGGCGTAAAGATCTAGACCAGCGCTGAGGGGGCCCCGATTTCCTCAACCTTCTGGACCAGCTCCACGAACACTTCTCTCTCACGGCCCTCCTCCTCCTCCGAGACAACGACCCCCTCAGAGATCCGAGGGAGATCGAGCTCGTAGTGGGATGTGGCCAGCGCAAGCATGTGTGACACGCCGACCCGGAGGGCGTCCAGGGCGCGCGCCTCCATCCGCCTGGGCAACGCAGCCAGCCGCCCCAGCGGACTGCTCCCAGTGGGTTCGCTAGCCTCAACCTCCATGCAAACAGCCATGACCTTCTGCGTCAAGGCGTCAAGCTCGCCTTGCGCCGAGTTGTAGGCCGTCTGCGACGTGACGAGGGCCGCCTCCAGCTCCGACACCCTCCCCTTCAGGCCTGCGATAAGCCTAAGAGTTAAACTCCGAGGAGAGACAGCAACGGCATGGCAGACAAGCACGACGCTTACCTTCCTGCTAGTTGAGAAGGGCCTCGGCCTCGGCCTCCCCCTGCAGAAGCTCGACCCGCATCATGGCGTTGTCGTCATTGAGGAGCTGGAGATTGGTCTCCGCGGTTACCAGCCTCTCGGACAAGGCCTGGACGGAGTCGGCCGAGCGGTTGATTTCAGCCCACATCACCTCCCTCTCGGCCCGGTACCGGTTGAGGTCCGACACATGTTTCGCCACAATCTCTTTCGAAAGAGTGGCTTCCTCACACGCCGTCGAAGCCTCGGCCCTCAAGTCCGAGACAAGGAGATGGAGCTTCTCAATCTCCTGGTCCTTGGCCGACAGGGAGGTCTTCAGCTAAACCACGAGGTCCTTCTGGTGGTTGAGCTCGTTGGTAAGGCCGGCCGACGCCCGGATGAACTCTAATTTCGTCCGGGACACTTGCGCCAGCTCCTACAGTAACCAGACCCAATTACTCAACCATCAGGAAAAAGCTCTCACAACGAGAGAACCACGGGGGGTCGGTTTACCTTCAGCGCGTCAGGGAGCTCCTTGGTCAGGACCGACGAGAGAGTCTGAAGCGATCTCTCAGACAGCTCCTGGCACGTCCAAGCCTGCTTCCATAGCTCCCCTTCCATGGTGTTGTCCAAAGGCCGGCCGCTTTTTCGGGAGTGCTGGCGCTCCCTCCCGGATCAGCAGCGGTGGTGCCCTCGCGAGCTTCGCCGGAACAAGCGGCCTCCGTCCATGCGGGCCCTCACTCACGACGGGCACCTTGGCCGGCCGCTCCCGGCCACGGCCCGGATGCCTCGACCGGCGACCTTCCCAGCTTCGCCGCCCGAAGGAGGTCGTGTCCTTAGCAAGCACCTCCTTCCCCGGCGCCTCGGTGGCCTCCTCCCGGAGGCAATCTCCACCACCTCGTCTGCCATGGCTGGGGGGGGGGTGGGGGCAGCGCCTATTCCGCCATGGCCACGTCCGCGCGGCGGCGTCACGACCTCCGTGGCGGATGTCTTCATTCGTCCTCGTCCACGACTTGAGGCGGGGCTGGGGGGCGGCGCCTGTCCCGCCATGCCCACATCCGCCCCGCGGCCACGTCGCGGCGACCTCCCTTGGCGGGCGTCTTCGTCACGTCCTCGTCCCCGGCCAAGCGTCTCCCGGCCCGGCGGCACCTCGGTCGCGCCTACATCCTCTGCCGGGCTGTGTCACCGCCTGCAGGGCAGCCCGAGACTCGCGCTCCTCGCCCCCGACTTTAGCCGCTTTGTCGCGGTAAGCGGGGCCTGGGCCGGGCCGGCCTTACGCTTCAGGTTGCAAGGACAAGACGGGGAGCATCAGAGGAAAAGAAGAAAAAAACAACCACTAAAAGGCTGAGCTCGAGGCCGAGCAACACTTACCTCGGCACCTTGATCCTAATGCCCGACGGGGCCGCGCTCGAGGGAAGGGGCCTCGGGTGCTCCGTCGTCCTCGCGCCTCCATCGGGCGACCGATCCCGGCCCTCGGACCTCCTTTCCGCAACCTCGGGTTGCCTCGGAGGTGGGGCCGATTCGCCGCCGCTTCGGGGGCATTGGTGCGGTCGGCCCCGGAGGGACTGTGCCCCCTCCACCAAGTTGGGCCCTCGGCCGTCACCGCGCCCCCCTCGCTCGGGCGGGGTGGCCTCGGCAGCGCTCTTCCCCGCGGCGTCCCTCTTCCCCCCCGGGGAGGACGACACGGCCTCAGCCCGGCGTCTTGCCTCGGCGCGCAGATGAAGCCGAGGCCGAACCCTCTACGGCGGAAACCGCCGCCACTTGCGCACGCGGGCGTACCACCGGGGGTTGGGGTGCGACGCCTCCCCTGGCGCGCCCAGCCCCAAGGAGCGGCACAGGTCGTCGTCGTACCACCCCTCCTCGTGGTCGTCATCGTCGTCATCATCGCCGCCGTCGGTGGTGTCCGACGGCGTCTCCTCCCGCTGGAGCCCCTCCTGCTCCTGGTAGCGCCGGCGCTTCTCCAGCTCTACACTCTCCCGCTACTTGCGGACATTCCACTCCGCCAGGCTCTCCTTCTTCTTCTTCACCGCCTCTGCAGCAGCCCTATTAGCCGCCTTTTCCACGGAGATGGGGGGCTTGGACGCCTTCAGCTTCCCGGCGAGCCCCTACGGAGACGAAGGCAGGGATAAGATTAGAGGGAGGGCACGGGAGGCACACGTCGGGCGCAGGTGGGAGCCTTACCACAGAGATGTAGTTCTCGTCCAGCCACAACGGCACCTTGTACATCACGGCGGGGTCCGCCGCCGCCGCCGTCTTCTTCGTCCGATCGAGGATCTCTTGATGGTCAAGATCCTCGGGCGCCATCCGGGTGCCCCTCCACTCAGTGCCGGCCTTCATGTCATACAGGCTGTACCGCATGTCCATGAGGGGCAGTACCCACCGTTGGTGGAAGCCGGCGATCACCCCTGACGCATCCAACCCCGCCCAGGTCAGACGCGCCAAGGTGACCAGCACCTTCCTCAACGAGTCAATTTCTCCGGGATCAACTCCTTCCTCCACGACGGCGGCTCCTCTCTAAACGACTTCCCGGTGTAAGCCGAAAGGTGGTTGTAGTCGTTGCGGAGGTAAAACCATTTGCTATGCCAGCCGCGGTTGGAGGACGCGAGCTTCGCCGGGATGTAGGACAGCCGGGTGCGGGACCGCAGCTGCAGCGTGCAGCTCCCGGCCCGGACAGCTAGTCTCCTCCCCTTCTCCTTCTCCGTCCCCTTAGGAGCCTTCAAGAAGAGGACAGCCTCAAAGAAGTAGAGCCAGAGGTCCCAATGGGCCTCGACCCCAAGGTAGCCCTCACACAGGGCGACGAACACCGCCGCCTGCGTGATCGAGTTGGGGTTGAGGTTGTGCAGCTCCAGGCCGTAGTACTCCAGGAGCGCTCGGAGGAACCGGCCCGCCGGCATGCCGAGCCCGCGCTCGTGGAACGCCGTGAAGCTCACTGTTGGCATTTCTAACGTCACTACTAAAAAGCAGACATAAACCCTACTCCTAGCAATGACCCCAGAAATGGTTGGTATATAATTACTTGTCATTAGCAACTAGTCACTCTTGAATTACTAACATTCCTAAACATGAAGTAGGTTGTCATCCCCAATTATATTGCTAGGAAATTAACATAGATTTATATTGTACTATTGTGACTAGGCAGATAAAATATATGAATAAGATATAAATATAAACTAATGGGTTCTGCAAGCGGACAGATAATTATACCGTTGTAGCATTTTACCTAGGGAAGTCTCCAGGTTGTCGATTTATAATTATACCTCCGGGAAAGCTATGTAATAAACTATTATTGTCATATTGATGCGAAACTATGTGGACATGATAAACGATACTACCTAAGTCGTATACTCTACTTATAACAAAAGCAGAGGTCACAAGATAAATAAAGATAAATGCAGGTGATAGCATAATCATCAAATATCATAATTAAAGATAATCATCGAGCATCTTACTAGTCATAATCATAGCTAGCCATTGGATAAACTACGGAGATAGGTCTATAACTACGTCAATTGAATAACTCTAATTAGTGCAACTACATCTAGTAATCATTGCTAAATCAACCCTAAATCATCATTGCATGTAAAGAGGCATCAACTAATGAGGGTATTAAGACCTAAGTCACCTCCTTCGTGACCGTGCCCTTGCTAGTCCTACATACGGGGGGGGACTACGGAGGAACTAACGTAGTCTGTCACCTACGCAGACTACCACACGTCCCGGCATATCGTGGGTGCACTCGCAGATAAACAAGACATCTAGACACCACGTCTACATATCCCCTATCATCTACCCATTGTACATATGGATAAACGCTATACGAGCAATTACATGAATTCCATAAGATCAAGTAACTAAACTAGACATATAATCAAAGTAAACAATGACTATTGCAATTAAGAACATATGAATATATTTAGAGTAAAGTCTCCCTAATCTGAATAATGAATACAATAAAGTAATTAAGAACTAGATCTATTACTGAACTCTCGCTCCAGCCAGACGCCGAGGGCTCCAGATCCGATGAAGAACTAGATCTCCTCTACTTCTAATCTAGCTAGCTAATCCTATGAACTAGAAGGCTCTTGATGAACTTGAAGGCTCTTGATGCTTGATGGCTTGAGACCTTGATGAATAATGAATTGGCCTTCTCCAGGGGTGTCTACCCTCATATTTATAGTCCGGTGGGATGCGCGTGCGCCGCAAAGATCAAACCAACGTAACGTAGGGCCGAGATGCATCCTTGGAGGCGGTGGAGGAACATTCCGTAAGGGGGAGCCAAACCCTAACACGGGGGCCCGCCCGGCCCATGGTGGGGCCGGCCACCGGCGGCCTCTCGCCCCCTCGCTCCTTCCTGGTCTTCTTCGAGTCTTCCCCGAGTCTTCCCGTGATGTCCTTCGTGGCGGATAAGTTTCATGGTTATTTTATGCTAGAATCCCTCTTTTTTAGCTTTCCTAGAAATCACCCCGAAATTACGTAATATGCAAAACTCGTGGAATTTGTCGATAAAGCCCTAGACTAGTGTGTTATCTTGTTGTCCATCGGGTAAAAAGCCCTAGTAAAAGTTGACGCTAACAGTGTCAACAATACCCCCCAAGCTTTTACCTTTTGCCAGCCCTTGGCAAACACACCAAGTCTAGTTGATACTGTATTTGGATCGGGAGTTGCTACAATATCATTATACTTTCCAAAGACACATGCTTTCAAACAAAATTTCCTCCGAATCAAACAATATATGCTCTAATCTTTAAACTTACTCATTTCACCTGTAATATGGGGTTTCACAAATTTTTGCATAAGTCTTGAGCAAATAAGATAGAACAATTAAGCTAAGTGCTATGTCTCAAATTCTTTTGCAATACTAACATTCTGAAGTTTTTGATAGGTTTTCTAATAAAACTCGAGCTTAATTGTATGACACCCTCAAGTCTCTCAATGTATGTGGTATTTGTGGTTCTCTCTTGAGGCGTTAATGTTGTTATGCCCCCTATAGCTAAAGGTATATATAGTGGAGCTTATAGGATTGGCATTAACAAGGATAGGCATACTTGCAAAACACGTATTGTAAAGTCAACTAGTGGATCCACAGAGAATCGAGGCATACAATCAAACCAAGATGTGCATGTGTATGGAATATGGTGGATGGGTGCATATGTGTTATTTATGGCTAACTCCTATTTCTACTTTTGCTCTTTTGGGAATGACTCTCTTTTAAAAATCTTTCTCAGGGAAAGACATGGGCTATCTTTATTATTTCTTTTTATTCAGGAGGCGGGCATCTAGTACCCATTGGTTTTTGATTGTTGGGACACTTGTCCATCTTTTACTCCCTTTTTTTCTTTCTTTTTTTTTTTTTTTTTTCTTTTCCTTGCTTTCTTTTCTTCATTTTGCATAGCCACATATATCCTTTGAATACAATAAATGAATCGAGAGATATAATCGGGACTTAGAGCATTAAAGACAGGGGGTTATTCCTATAGGGTGTGTGTATATTTTTAAGTCCTCTCCCAAAGTAGGAGGTGAACATTTTATAATAAATATGTATGGAAGTATGGTGAATGATTGCAATTACTCCTTGAAGTAGGAATAATGCATATGTGAACTGGAGTGTGCAAATGATTCTTGGTTTTAAAAGCATGACAAGACTCTCATAAGGTATACAACACAAAGTTGATCAACTCAATGCAAAGCAAGCAAAATTAAATGTGAAAGGGTTTTCCTATCCTCTAAGATATTAATTTGGCTTTGGTAGGAATTCACATTTGTCATACGAGAGCTCATCATGTATTTTCTTAGATTTTTAAAAACAAAATCTCCAAAACTTAGTAATGCTAGGAAGAAGACAAATAGCAGCTCAACCTTTATGAATCATATCAATCAACTACCTAGACTTAGCGCAAGCTTATACCTCCACAATTAATGGTTTAGAATAAATTCTCCAATTAAAACAACAATGCTTAGAACCAAGGAGATTTTAAGTTTGGCAAGTAGGTACTTTAGTAAGCATTATAACAGAGCAACTATTCATCACATCCAAAACAATTTTAGTGTTCATCGATTTTAATAGCTCTAGCCTGGACTAATTATACTCTAATAAATATAGAACTAAATATTTATTTGGTTTTATTAGTTATATATCTTTTTATAGTTTTAAATTAAACTCCTAACAAAAAGACTCTATGACCTTGTGGACCTTCATGTGCCCACATATTTTTGGTATTTTATGATTATATAAAGTAGACTCAAAAATCGCTTAGGTGTAGTCACCTGATAACTAGGGGATGCTCCTCCCCCAAGCTTGATGATCGCAATATCTGGTGTAGATTCCTTTTAGAGCGGACCAGCTAATAGCGAACCTGGTGGTCACCACCGATAGTCCCTCCTTGCTATAATATTGTTCCCGCATAAATACTCCACAAGAAACCAAAACTCGAGGCTCGAATTGAATAATGGGTTAGCGGTCAGCCAAAGAGTAATTGATCACCTTTATGAGTTATTTTTATATGTTGTCTAATTTAAGCAGGATTCCTTTTTTTTTTAAGATGCAAGAATTAAATATGAATGCTATATATATTTTTTTTTTTTTATTTCTATTTTTATGCCACCACAAGGGGTATTCCTTCGAAAATGCCATAGGGTATCCACATGGGGCTTTATGATGCCATGAATAATGCAATAAATATTTTTATTATTTTTAATATATGAACAGATAATGCTACTAAATAAATTGAGTTTACTAATGCATTTAATGGGATAGCTACCATTCTGACCTTATGGCTAGGGTACGGAATTTAAAGTCTACCGACAGGATTTAGTGAGCACTTACTCAGTGGGTTCATCGTCTGAGGTAACCTCAGTCAACTCCCCATCTTGCGGTGATGCGTCGTGTGCCTCCTTCCATCTTGCTTCGGTCTCTTTTGCTTCTTTCTCTTCTAACTCTTGCTCTTCATCTTTGTTTTCCTTCTCCCATGCTTCTAATCGTGCTAAGATCTCCTCCTTTTCTTCCTTGACGATCCGGTCCATCCTTTCGACTTCTTACGCTCGGCTACTCCAAATGAGGTGCTTGTTTGTTCTCTTCTTGCTATGGGAAGCGATCTTCATATTTCACGATCTTGCCGTAAAAAGTCTTCCCATCCACAAGTGAGGCCGAGCAGCCCGACGGTGTGCTTGGCGTCTTCTCCCGTTGCGTTGCTTTCGGCCTGCTCATGGTTATTTAATGTTCTAAATTGACAGCGTACCTTTCCGGTAGGTAGGTTGAAGTGGATTTGTCCGGACCCAATGTAGATGTTGGCGTTAGCAGTGTAGAGGAACGGTCTTCCCAAGAGGATCGGGGAATCATCGTCTCCCTGCATGTCAAGGACTAGAAAATCTGCAGGTATATATTGTCCTTGAATTCTTACCATGACATCCTTGACTACTCCTTCAGGGAACCTTAGTGATTGGTCCGCCATCTGCAACTGAATACATGTTGGGTATAAAGGTAAATTAAATAATTCATCATATACCTGCTTTGACATTACGTTGCAGCCTGATCCAGTGTCGCAGACGGTGTGAGGAAAGGTGGTGTCTTTGATAGTGCATTCAATGATTGGGACACCTGGATCACCTCTCTTGATTGGAAATGGCTTGGGTAGCCTGTGATCGTTTTCTGTGTTGAGAGCAGTGATTAGTTGAGTTGTCTCCTCAGGTGCATGCTTGGTCCTCCTCCATCTTCTGTTGTTTCTATTGTTCTTCTTCTTTGGCATTGGTTGCTGTTCTTGCTCTTCTTGTTGCTGAAATTGCTTCGGGGCTGCAGGAGCTTTCAGGATGCGGTTCTTGAATGTGAATCTCTCCTTCTTGTCTTTGATGGACAGGACGATCTTGGCAAACTCCGCATAGATGATGGCTTTTGTTGTGCATAGGAATGGTCGGCCCAAAATGATGGGTGCCTTCTCATCTACTCCTGTCTCCATGACCACGAAGTCAACTGGGACATATGACTGCCCCACTCTAATAACAACTTCTTCTAGTACTCCCTCAGGGTAGCAAATGGACTGATCTGCAAGCTGCAAGCGCATGTTTGTGTACAACAGGGGATCATTTAATATTTTCTCATAAATTACCTTGGGCATGATGTTGACACTTGCGCCGAAGTCGCAGATAGCCTCTGGAAAACTGTGGCATCCTATGGAGATAGGAATAACAGGTCTTCCAGGGTCTCCCATCTTCTCTGGTAGAGAGTGGTCAATCCACTATACATCTGCAGGCTCAACATGATATTGGGTTGCATTATGAATATCAACAAGGTTAGCGTTTTAAAATCTTCTCGTTGGCCTGAATCTTGCCTTTCTCTAGTGGAGGAACAAAGAGCAGCCTAACCGAGCTAATTGTGATTCTAACATTTTATTAAAGCTATGCTTTGATTCTTTATGGCGTAAGCAAAAGTATCCATTCTAGCATGTATATTTTCCAAAGTTTTATCATTTGATGTTAGCTTCCTAGTCATTTGATCTAGTAGTTTGGATTGACTAGTAACTAATTCTCTCAAAGGCGGAAGGTTATAATTATTAAAGTTGTTACCTTGGTTGTTACCTTGGTAATTACCTTGTCGAGGTTGTTGATTCCACCCTTGATTTTGCTGAGGACGATAGTAGGTGTTATTGTTGATGAAGTTCACATCCTCTTGCAAAGTGTAGGGCAACCGACAAATGAGTGCCCGTAGTCTCCACATTCTTCACATGTCATATGGGAATCATTGACGTGCATGACTTCCTTCTTCTCGATATCGAGCTTTTTTCATGATGAGGTCTAGCTTAGCAAAGACCATGTCGGCTTCCTTGAGATGATGGATTCCTCCTCCCTTCTTGCGAGGTTGAGTACGTTCTTCATTGCATGTTGAGTTTGAGGCCATCTTGTCGAGAAGTGCTTTAGCATCAGCGAGCTTTAGTGACAGAAAGCTCTCCTAGCTGCAAAGATCAATAGACTCACGGGTGCTAGAGATAAGCCCGTGATAGAAAGTCTGCATTAATAGCCACTCCTATATCCCATGATGAGGACAGTCTTCAATATAGTTCTCGAATCTTTCCCATGCTTCAAAAATGATTCATCATGTTGTTGTTGAAAACTTGAAATCTTCCCACGCAGCATTGGTCTTGGTCAGTAGGAAAAGAATTTTGCCGTGAAAGCAATCGAGCATAGGTCCCATGTAGTGTGCTTATCTTTGTTGATATAGAACCACCGCTTGGCTTTCCCCAATAATGAGAACGGGAAAAGACGGAGTAAGATAGCATCTTTTGATACTCCTCCGATAGTGAAGGTGCCGCAGATTTCTAGAAAGTGTTGTAAGTGTGCACTTGCATCTTCATGTCCTTTTCCACGCAATTGGCTGGCTTGAACCATGGTGATGAGAGCAGGCTTGAGCTCGAATCCATTCTCCCTAGTGTTGACTTGCTGGTCCAAATCGGATGTTTGTCGTTGTTGGGGCGTAGAACTCTCGCAAAGGACTTCTCACCATGTCTTCAAACACAGAGCTAGGTTTTCACCTAAATACTCTTCCTCGCTTGTTCTTCTACTTCTTCTTCGAATTCTTCTTCCAAAGTTGGAGCCGGCTCCTCCGAAGAGTTAGCTTGAGCAAAGAAAGGGTGTTCTTGATGGTGACTCGAATTTCTCCCTTTATTTCTCGCAAGCCTTTTCCTTCTAAGGAGTTTCTTTGGATCGTCAAGAAACTTCTTTGGAAGAGAAAACCATTCATTCATCACCCCGCATAAGATAAGAAAATGATAACAACGAAGGGTGTACCTGATAGAGTTAGAGATCGATTGGTAATATGACTTTATCCATGTGTATATAGGTCATCAATATGTTCTAAGTTTATTGTGCCTTCCCTCGAACGGCGCCAAAAATGCTTGTTGGCATTTCTAACGTCACTACTAAAAAGCGCAGATAAACCCTACTCCTAGCAATGACCCCTTAAATGGTTGGTATATAATTACTTGTCATTAGCAACTAGTCACTCTTGAATTACTAACATTCCTAAACATGAAGTAGGTTGTCATCCCCAATTATATTGCTAGGAAATTAACATAGATTTATATTGTACTATTGTGACTAGGCGTATAAAATATATGAATAAGATATAAATGTAAACTAATGGGTTCTCGCAAGCGGACGATAATTATACCGTTGTAGCATTTTACCTAGGGAAGTCTCCAAAGTTGTCGATTTATAATTATACCTCCGGGAAAGCTATGTAATAAACTATTATTGTCATATTGATGCGAAACTATGTGGACATGATAAACGATACTACCTAAGTCGTATACTCTACTTATAACAAAAGTGAGGTCACAAGATAAATAAAGATAAATGCGGATGATAGTATAATCATCAAATATCATAATTAAAGATAATCATCGAGCATCTTACTAGTCATAATCATAGCTAGCCATTGGATAAACTACGGAGATAGGTCTATAACTACGTCAATTGAATAACTCTAATTAGTGCAACTACATCTAGTAATCATTGCTAAATCAACCCTAAATCATCATTGCATGTAAAGAGGCATCAACTAATGAGGGTATTAAGACCTAAGTCACCTCCTTCGCGACCGTGCCCATGCTAGTCCTACATACGGGGGTGGACTACGTAGGAATTAACGTAGCTGTCACCTACGCAGACTACCACACGTCCCGGATATCGTGGTGCACTCGCAGATAAACAAGACATCTAGACACCACGCCTACATATCGCCTATCATCTACCCATTGTACATATGGATAAACGCTATACGAGCAATTACATGAATTCAATAAGATCGAAGTAACTAAACTAGACATATAATCAAAGTAAACAATGACTATTGCAATTAAGAACATATGAATATATTTAGAGTAAAGTCTCCCTAATCTGAATAATGAATACAATAAAGTAATTAAGAACTAGATCTATTACCGAACTCTCGCGCTCCAAACCTGCCGCCGGGGCTCCAGATCCGATGAAGAACTAGATCTCCTCTACTTCTAATCTAGCTAGCTAATCCTATGAACTAGAAGGCTCTTGATGAACTTGAAGGCTCTTGATGAACTTGAAGGCTCTTGATGCTTGATGGCTTGAGACCTTGATGAATAATGAATTGGCCTTCTCCGTGGGGGTCTACCCTCATATTTATAGTCCGGTGGGATGCGTGTGCGCCGCAAGATCAAACCGACGTAACGTAGGGCCGAGATGCATCCTTGAGGCGGTGGAGGAACATTCCGGATGGGGGAGCCAAACCCTAACGGGCGCCGCCCGGCCCATGGTGGGGCCGGCCGGCCCCACCTGGCGGCCTCGGCCCCCTCGCTCCTTCCGGTGTCTTCGAGTCTTCCCGAGTCTTCCCGTGATGTCCTTCGTGGTGGATAAGTTTCGTGGTTATTTTGCATTAGAATCCCTCTTTTTCAGCTTTTTCTCGAAATCACCCCGAAATTACGTAATATGCAAAACTCGTGGAATTTGTCGATAAAGCCCTAGACTAGTGTGTTATCTTGTTGTCCATCGGGTAAAAAGCCCTAGTAAAAGTTGACGCTAACAGGTGTCAACACTCACGACGTACCCCACTAGCGGCTCCAGGAGCTGGTGCTCGGGCGGCGGCACGATCCACTCCCGCATCGGGGCATCATCGGAGCAGGGGCGGAGGAGACCCTTCTCCACCAGCGTCGTCAGCTCGGCCTCCGTGACCGAGCACGTCTCCCAATCCTCCACGCCGATGATCTCAACCCGCAACGCCATCAGAACTACGAGACAAGGTTCGTCTCTCTCTCTCTCCCCTCTCTTCCCTCAGTGGTGCACAGGCTGTTTCCGGCTACGACAGAGGCAAAGAGCAGAGGCAATGGCTAGGAAGGTGAGAGGAGAGCCAGCGGCCACCACCGTCCAGGTTCCTATACCCGGCTAACCCTAGCCCGTTCACCTCCCTGCATTTAATGCGTATCTTTTCCTACTCGATTGCGTTCACACGGAGTCCCAGGCGCCCGCACCCGAGCGGCCGCAGCCACACGGGGCTAGAAAAGCACATGCACATTGCAGGGTTCATCCTCCACAGAAGATCCCGGCTCACGGAGCCCGGGGCTCCACCACCACCACGTGCCACACAAAGAGCCCGCAGCGGCATATGCTACCGTCACGTCCCCCCCCGGGACCCACGTCTTGGCGTAAGCGCCAACCGCCTCTGGGCGTGGGGGACCCACCACTTCTCGCGCAGACGGCGCCGCCGCCGGACGCTTCGAGAAGGGCGCCTCAAAAAGACGCACCCACGTCCCCCATGGTGGGGAAAATAATAGGCTTCCTTCCCCGTGAAGGAGCTCGGGCGACGACCCATTTATGGTCCAGAGGTTCGGAGGCTGGCCCACCACTGGGTTCGACAGCCGCCTCAGGCCAACAGAGTCAGCGATGGCTCGGGACGGTCTCATACACAACCCAGCCCCCCATAGCAGGGACCGTCCCCGCCATGTCCGAGGCCGAGGAGGCCCTGAGAGTTAGGGGATCCCGCGTGGGAGTGCACCGAGCCCTCGGGACCTGGCGGACGGGACCCGGGCCCCGCCTCAGACACACCTTGCAGGCTCTAATGGAATGCGCCTCCGGGCCCAGCCAACCCCTAGCGAACGGGGCACAGGCATTCCACTTGGACTGACATGTTAACAGCTCACCGGATCTAGCTATGTTTGACACCTGTCAACGACGGCATGGTGAGATCAACCCTCCTCCCTGCGGAAGGGATGCAGAGGCACGGACAAAACTAACGACCAAGTACCGCTCGGCCGTCCCACACCAGAACGGGGCTCGGGGGCTTCCCCGGCACAGGGGCTGAGGTTGGGAAACATCAACTAACTCACTCGCCAAACCCCCGGACAAGCCGATGGGCCCGGGGGCTCGGCAAACGGTAAGGGCACCCCAAATCAGAACACACATGAGCCCTCGGAGGAGTGCCCACACTCCACCGAGGCCTCAGGGGCTACACCCGGCGGGTGCGCTCACGCGCCCCCGCCGGAGAACGTAACCTCCGGGGCAAACAAGCACCTTCACCAAACATGCATAAGCCCTCAGAGGAATGCTCACACTCCTCCGAGGCCTCGGGGGCTACACCCGCCGGGTGCGCTCGCGTGCACCCGACGTAGGAAAGCCCAAAACATCTAACAACGCGCCTGACGGGAACCTAGCTCAAGGCCACAACCTCTGAACGAGTGTACTCACTCCTTCGAAGGTTTGGGGGCTACTGTTGGGAACCAAAATAAGGGCCCTCCAAACTATTAGGCCCAGCGAACGCAAAACCAGGCCACACAGTAGCAAAACACGGCCTGCCAAGGCCCAGCACACTACTCACCATCCCGTCCGAGCCTCCTCAGCCCGGGCCTCGGACCAGGCACTAAAGATCCGACCCGGTCGGAGGCCTCCCCGGCAGGCCTCGGGGCGGGCGCTCTCCACCTCGTCCGAGCCTTCCCGATGAGGCCTCGGGCCGGGCGCTAAAATTTGCCTCGCCCGACCCTTCACGAGCGCCTCGGACGGCGCCCACTTTCCATCCCGCCCGGGCCCCGTGCCTAGGCCTCGGGCCCGAGGCGCGCGCATCCCGGTCAAACCAGGGCCTCGACTTAACGTATATCTGCCGCCAGCTTCCCACGGTACCCATCGGTGGCGTTATCCCTTGGTAGGGGATAAGAGCCGTCCCGTCACAACCCTCACCCGCGCTCATGATTCGTTAACCCTCCGCGATGGAAGCCAGGCCTGCCACTGTGAGGCACTATGTATCCTAACCCTATTGCCAGGTCAAGTCGCCGAGGCTTCAGGATGGTGGCCGCCATGCCAGGGGCTGTCATCCAGTATCATCCTCCGTACGGGAGTCAAGTCGGCCGGGACGCTGGTCAAACAACAGTACCTCCCGGGTTTTCTGAGCCCGGGATGGGCAGCGATAGCCCCGATGACGGCTCTCTCCTGTGCCAACTACCCCGTGTACGGCAGTGGGCTCCAAGGCCCTCCGAGCCTCGGAACTGGAGGAAGTCAAAGCTACAGCGCGCCGCAAGATTCAGATGCGTCTCCCTTGGCCTCTCCATCAACTTCTACAGGGACAGTCATTCCTTCCGCCGCCAGGGCTGAGGACGCGACCCTTCACGGCCACGCACATGCCCTGCAGCAGGACAGGCTCCACAGTGCCGGCGCCCATCCCGGCGGACTCCGAGGCCTCGGATCAGGAGGGAGAGACGCTCAAGGCCTCTTCCATTCACACGATGACACATTATGTAAACACTGTTCACCACTTGCGGCTATAAAAGGGGAGGACCGGGCCCCTTCTCGGGCAGACTGAGACAACCAATCTAGAGCACTTGCCACGATCACTCACGAGACTTGGGACCAGCTCCCTCTCTCCACTCGCTTGTACACCCTACCTACAAGCACTCAGGTGCAGGATAATACAAGTCTCTCTTGTGTCCTTGTTGCACACCTTCCGGGGTTGGGAACACGCACCACAAATTCACTCGTTGGAGCTAGGACCGCCAGTTTTAGCACCGACACATGTCAACACACGAGTTTCAATCGAATTATACTCAAACCAACACGGACCCATGAAACTAGGCATGCTGATTTTGCGAGGATGAACCAAACCTCCAGGACAGGTGCTGGGAACCCGGCCTGGCCAATTTTGGAAACCAACCATGCCGATGTCAATGATGGGCATCTCCACATTGGCACCATCCACGAGGATATCGTGGCGTCAGTGGTCAACAAGCGCGCCGTGCTCGTGGTGTTGCCCTTCCACAAAATGTGTGCCACGATGGCACCATGGAGCCCATGGACCACACCTAGCACCACGCCAACGTCCACGTGCTCTAGGGCATGCATGCCCTGCTCGGTTGCCATCCTCGTGGATCGCATCCTTGGTGGCATGGTGCAGGCCTTGACGTACAACGCATGTCTCCTACACCGTGCTAGTGCTCCTGTTCTTTGGTGGCCTGATGACCGCGAGGTGCTTGCGTACGCCGCCCACACATGGGAGGCACCCAACACCGAGACCCAACATCACCAGCGCCGATGACCCTTGAGCTTGAGGTCGCCAAGGACAAGGAAGACCTGCAAGTCAAGATGGGGATGGTTGGACCTTGGAGTGAACCGCGTCTGAACCACTGATCCATCTCGTTACTATAGGTGCACCGGTTGATCCATTTCTATTAGCTACTGAACCCTGGAGCACCGATGGATATTACGGGTCACAACAGTCGCCGCCAGCTCGAGCTGAACCAGTATGAGCCCAAGGGCGTGGGCGGGGCACATCCGGCGATCGGCGCAGAATGACCGCGCAGCTTCAGGTCTGGCCCTTGACGACCACCTTGCTCTGCTCGCTCACGTCGAGAACCGCTCCGGCCAGCCGGAACTCCTTGCATCGTTAATTGCCCCACACAGCAAGGGTCTCCCGGCCGATGGCCTAGACATTGACGAGCATGCACGTTCCCGCCGGGACATCGTATCCGGCCACCGTCGTGTGTTCGCGCGACACCCGCGGATCAGGGAGTGGTGCCACCGGGATCGTCTCCTTCGCGACGGCGTCGTCCAGTCCGCTGCTGGCACGAAGGGGAAAGGAGGTGGATTGAACCGTTGTATCCTTTGGTTACGTGGCTTTTGATCCATAGAACCTAAGCTGCTATTTGGATTCGAAGAGGAGCCCATTTGGATGGAAATTATGGCTCGGCTCGATGAACCAATGGGTCGAACCGATCCACCCCCATCTTGACCTGCAAGGATACATCACTCAGGTGTGACTATATGGTGGCGGCAGAGCAAGAGAAAGTGACACCCGTCGATAGAGGCAAGAACCTGGCATTGTTTGTGCTGCCGCCGCTAGTGGAGAAGGAGCGCCAATGGAGCTAGGTCTCTTGAGGTACCTAGCGACATTGGAATTCTCGACGGTAATGTCCGTGTTGGTTGTGCAACAGTACAACCCACAGAGCGACCCCGCATGTGAAAGCCCAATGCTAGAGGCGGGAGGCGGGAGGCGGGAGGCGGGAGGCGTGGAGGAGGTCGTTGTGCCGCACCCATCGTCGTCTGGGTCGGCAGAGACCGAATTTGACTCACAAGACACAACATGAGGCGTGTACGTGTACGTACGTGTGCACTCGAACTTGTACAAGTGCATATGTGAGTACATGTATGTTCAATGGAGAAGCTAGCTAGGTACTCCCTCACGTCCAAAGACTCGTTTTTTTGAGGTCGTCTTAAATCAAATATTTTAAATTTTGACTATAAAAAGAACTTTTAGGTTGAGTTTGAAAATATGAAAATGATGTACGTAATTCATCTTAAAATGTAGTTTCATAAATAAATAAATATAATATAATATACTTTATAACATGTGTAGCAAAAAAATAGCGGCTAAAGTTAGTTTTTGCGAGACCTAGATACAGACACAGAAGCTCACATACATGAGCGCACGCTCACCCTATGAATGCACGTATGCACGCACCCTACCTCTATGAGCACTTTCGAAGAACCGAGTTGTACCGGTAAATCTCGAGATTGATGAAGTCATCACAGGCGTCTCGCTTTGACGGACACGTCGTTTACCACTAAAAGAATAGCACCTTTAACCATATCAATATTTAAAATGATTTCTTTTAGAGATGTGTGGACTTGGGAGAAAGAGAAAGCATGTGGAGCTTTTTGAGAAGTAGTTTCCATAGCCACAACGTCCAACTACAAAAGTTGTCACAACCGTCAAATATTGAACTAGCATGGCAAGATTTGCACTGTTCATGCGCGGTGACAATCAATCCAGATGTGATATTTATTTTTACTTGGACCCAGATAGTGATGCCAAAAAAATTAAGGACTCATCAACATTCATTTTACTATTTAAGAAAGTGTCATATTCAAGCTTTGTCTTTGACATGTATCTTTTTCTCTTAATTACAACAAAATTAGCCTTTGAAGCTCAAGTTTAATTATGACCCTATTTGGAGTGTTGTAGCTTTTTTTCCAAAGCACCACACGTGAAGCTTTCTGAAAAATCTCAGGAAACTACTCAGAAGAAGCTTCTCCACTTTTTTAATACAAAGTGCAGCTTTTAGAGCTTTTATCATCTTGAAGAAGCAACCTGTTTGAGAGAGCACGAGCTTCCCCAAATAAAGCCCTATCCGTTGGATTTGGAACTTGTTAGACATTCAGAAGAAGACGTGCACCATCCCTTGTCAATTAGCTTGCCTCTTTTTTAATAATTGAGTTGTAGAAATGAAGTTAATGTGGCAATCAGAAAGTTCTATCAAAGTAAGAAAGGAGAAAGGGAAGATACAACAAAAGATACATAGATGAACTCCAAATTCCCAATGTGCCCTCGCTAGTTTGGGACTTGAGTCTTCTACCTCGCAAATTGATCCTATGCACAAGTTATTGATACATTCTTTTATTGCACTCTTTTATAGGCTAGATTTGAACAAGCATGCAGGTCCAGGGTGACAATGAGAGAGACATTAACATTTTTGTGTGTGTGCTTAGAGCATCTCTAGCAGTTTCCCAATATAACTCCCCCAATAAAGATGTAATTAGGCTACCCAATACAATATCTAGTACTATTGGGAGAAATACTGCAGCAGTCTCCCAATATCTCATCCCCAATATGTGATTTTGGCCCATGTCACAGATTCAGCATGTTTTGGCCCATATCACGAATTCGGATGGGATGAAAATCTCTGCAATACTACCTACAGAGTGCTCCCTACAGAGGAGTATGTGACCGAACATTGGGATTCAAAAGTTCAGACTTCATTTAAAAATTGTACAAACCTGAAACTTTGTCATTGTGAAACCGTAGCTACTGGACTTCATTTAAATTCAAAAGCATTGCATCACGAGTTCCCAGAGAAGCTATGGAATGCTATTTCCAGAAAAGCTCAAGTGAACAAGTAAAAAATCTCAGAATTATATAGAACTGAACTTTATCTTAGTGAAACTACAGCTAGGGGACAGCACGCAAGCATGCTCACATGCAAACTGTTAAATAAAAAAAAAAGCAAAGAGGATCTGGAAGTCTCAATTCAAGAGTTCAACTTATTCATTTACCAAGTTAAAAGAGTGCACATGTCGTTCCTTGGCACTGTTAACTAGAATCAACTGCAAGTAGGCAAGTACGCAAGGTTCAGTAACCGTTCACAAACTGTAGGCAAAAGATGTACTACTAGAATTCTAAATCGAAGATAGAAACAGTAGGCAAAAGATAACATGAATGAATTATTGCCCATGTAACAGCCACAAATGCTCTATTAAGTCATCCCGAAGTTGGTTATGCCCCTCACGATCCTCAATCTTCCGAAGCACTTCCAGAAATTTATTGATTCGGTAATTATCCCTCTGAGGCTGCACAGGTGGAACATAATTGAACTCAGTGTCATAATTGAAGTCCTCCGGTTGTCCTCGCTTATCCTCAATTATCATGTTGTGCATGATCACACATGCAGTCATTATGCGCCACAAAGTCTTTTGGTCCCAGTATCTAGCAGGTCTACGGCGAACCGAGATTGCAGCACTCCAAAAGCACGCTCAACGTCCTTTCTACATGCTTCTTGACGCTGGGCAAAGTGAGATTTCTTGTTACATTGAGGGTTTGAAATTGTCTTCACAAATGTAGCCCATTAACATTAAAATCCACAGGAGGTGCTTCCCAGAAGCTAGCCTAGCAAACAAAGGAGATCTTTGCAACACATTAATGTCATTGTGAGATCCAGGCAGCCTAGAGTATGCATGCCAAAACCACAGGTCACTTGATGCAACGGCTTCAAGAATTACTGTTGGATCATGACAATGTCCAGTGAATTGCCCATGCCATGACACAGGACAGTTCTTCCACTTCCAGTGCATGCAATTGATGCATCCAAGCATACCCAGGAAGCCATTTGATGCACCCATCTCAATAAGTCTTGCAGTGTCCTCTCCATTGGGTGCTCGCAGATATCTCTCTCCAAAGATCTCTACCACAGACTTGACAAACTTCTTCGCGCTCTTAATGACGGTGCACTGATCAAGGGAATCAGCTGGACAACCATATGCTAGCACACGCACTGATGCAGCAACCTTCTTCAAAGCATTATGACCAAGTTGTCCACTTGCATTTCTTCTCTGCACTAAGTATGGACAATGAGCTTCCACAGCATTTGCAATGCGCAAGAATAAATCCCTTGACATTCTGAACTGCCATCTAAAAGTAACTGGACCAAAGATCGGTTCATCTACAAAGTAATCCTCTATAAGCTTAACATGGCCAGCTTGCTTATTCCGATGAACCAAAGCATGCCCATGAATAGAACCACCATGCTTTGGCCTCTTGCTGCACATAAAGTCAGCATATAGGGAAGTTACCGTCTCTAAATCGTCGTCATCGTTTGATGAAGAATCGTCGAAAAATGACTGAACCAATGAGTCAATCTGCAAGTGCAGAGGAATCAGCAAGTTTTAAGTTTTACCTCTCCTCATTTTTTCAACAAATTAGTATAGCTGCTAATAATACAAGTTAAAATATCAGAACATAAACAATCTGCTCATTTTTTCAACAAGGACAGGAAAGGCAAATCACAGAACACAGTACTACAACAATCAACTCATTTTAAACTAAAAAACAATCTGTTCATGCTATGATGCTAGTAGTATCAATTGGTCATGCCATGCAGCAGGTCCTCATGTAAGCAAACAGATTGGTCAATGCAAACTTTAATCATGCAAACCAGTGTAGCTACAGGAAGGACGAGCAGAACTGTCGGAGAGGCTGGATCTATTGGCTTGCCACTCCCACAAATAGGAGATCGGAGGAGGAAGTGGAGCAAAGAGCAATGTTGAGTGAATCGAGTACCTTGTCTTCCCTGATCGCTGAGCCGCAGTTGGTCGTGGTCGTCTTCCCCAACCACGGCCTGGACCTGGCCACCGACGCGTCGGTCTCGTCCCCGCCCCCAGACCCAATCCCCACCGTGCTGGCCACTGCCCCAGCCCCTCCTCCATCACCGCTGCCACACTCGCACCCACGCGCCGCCACCACCACCGCGGCCTACGTGCCCTCTCTCCGCGCGGTATGAAAGCGCGGTACGAAAAAGAGTGGGCAAGCGGCGGCACTCTCAAACGAGCCTTTATTTGAGGGGAGATGGAGGGGATATTGGTGATCACCATAGAACGGGGATGGTAAAGGGGAGCTGTTAGTAAAGGGGAGCTGTTGGAGCATGAAAAAACACTCATTTCCCCCGATATGACAGGTTTATGGGGATAGGGAATGGTAAAGGGATGCTGCTGGAGATCACTTACTCCATCCACATTTGGAGGGCATATCCCATTGACATTGAAGTCCAACAAAAGATCACAAAACCAGGGATGGACCATCCCATCCATAATTTACCAAACTAGCCATTCAATCACAGTAAGTGATGAAACGTAGCCCACATATTCTGCCACATCCATAGCCATTTAATCACAGAAAGTGATGAAAAATAGCCCACATATTCTACCACACCCATACTTATAAAGCTCTAGTATATAAATTGAATGTATGATGGTCCTTTATGAGCATCTAGTCTCATAATAACACTCACCTAAATTCCATCAACTTTACTGTATGTCCATATTTAGTTATTTACAGTAGGGTGCCTCATGCAGCCTACCAAGAATTAGGACATTGTAATATTGCATATTATAGATCTCACTACAACAGCTCATAATCAGAAGATCATGTTTAAGTTTTTTATGTAACAAGTCATGGAAAAAGCTTCTTCATTCTAACTTGATGGACCAAAAGACCAGTGTTAGTAACTTTGCCTGCAATCAGAAGACCTATGACTAACATAGTGCTCACCTAAATCAGCTCTACTATCTATCCATATTTACAGCAGGAATACACAACTGATGTGACCTACCAAGAATTAGAACATTGCAGAACATAACATTTTTTTCTCAAACTCACATAAGAACCACATATAAAAAAAATCATAAAAAAACTCGACCTGCAGGGGATCACCACTGCAGCATTCCATTGAGAAGAAACTACTAACACGCAGGCCAAGAAACCAGTGCCTTACAAAAAGCATACACCACAAAGACATAGGTGAGGAAAATAATAAAACATCAAACCATTCCACAAAAGAAATTGACCGTGACCAAACCTCAACCTCCTACAGCTGGTAAGGAGGATGAGGTAAGAAACACAAGGAGCCCCAGCCAACCCATAGATGAAGCTCATCACTAGAAAATAACTGAAAGGAACTCCAGCCAACCTTGTAGATGAAAGCTCATCACTAGCAAATAACGAAGCTCTAGCAATGCTCAGAGATGCTCCATCGAAGACATACCGATAATGGTGTCACCACAAAGTCAAGACAAGAATAATAAGAGTTGGTGCCCTTCTGAATTTGACCATTCAAACTACTAGAGATCTTTTCCCACCAATCATCAAAGGAGTCCTCTCCTAATTGTGAAGCCAAAAACTGTAAAACCAACTTTTGTACAAAAAGTTTGAACCAGAATTCAAAGGCCCCAGCTTGGTCACAATAGAGGCCAAGTTATTCGGTGTCAAAAACCCCTCTTAGGGAATGCATACTCCAGTACACCAAAAAGCACTCTTATGATGGTCTTATACATATATTTTGGGTACTATAAAAAGCTAACCTAATTTCTTTATTCCATATCCATATTTAAAGCAATTCTAGATCTTATACATATATTCTGGGTATCAGTCATGCATACAGCCTACCTAGATGGCACTTTTTGATAAATTCTAGGTCAGTAAAAACAATTTGGTCTGTTTCTTTATGCTAGTTAAAAAAACCGTCAGGTTTGTTAATAAACCCAACTGTAACACCCTAAAATTTGTAGGTTTTTAAAATAGACAAAAATGATTTAAAAATGTTTTTATGTGTGCATTTAATCATAAGTAAATAATTTTTTTTATCAAAAGTAAAATCAAATATAAGCTTAGACACATGTTTGATGCACACATGCTGCAGCATTGTATTTTTGTAATGTGTGGATTGATCAAAAATTCAAAAGTGATTCAAATTTGTTTTGAAATGGATTTGGAAATCTGGAAAATAAAAAGAAAACCTGTTTTTCTTTTCTCACTCACCCTCCCCCTCTTTTGGCCCGTTGGCCCACGCCGGCCTGCTCCCCCTTCCCTTCTCTTTCTTGTGCTTGGGCCCGCGCCCCCTCCTTTCCTCTGCTGGGCCGGCTCGCTCCGCGGCAAGCAGCAGACGGCCCAAGCGGCGCCCTTCCCTTCTCCCTCTTTCTCCCATCGACGAAGCGGGCCCACCTGCCGGCGCGCCCCTTCTTCCCCAACATCCCGCCGTCCCCTGCTCGCAACCGCGCGCGCGCCCGCCTCGCCAACGGCCGCCCCGCTCCCACGCCTCGGCAACCGCCGCGCCACGCCCACCGCCCGTGCTCCTACAAAAAGCGGATGCGCCTCCTTCCCGCTCCCTTTCCCTGCCTCGCGCACCCCTCGCTCCACGCTTCGCCCGCGCCGCACAACCGCCGGCGCCCCGCCACCATTGGCGGCCGCGAGCTCTGTCGCTCCGTCTCCGCCCGTTCCAAGCACCTCGGTGAGTTCCCCATCCCTTCCTCTTCCTTCCCGTGCCCTTCTTCATCGAAACCGTGCACCCTACCGCCGTTGCCGCGCCGCTAGTGAAAACCGCCCGCCCGCCGGCCATGGCGCACGCCCGCGGGTCTTCCCGGCCGCACCGAGTCGCGCGTCGGATGCCCCCTCTCCCTCCCGGTGCCCTCGGTTCGTCGAACCGTGGCCTCCGCGGCCCGCAGCGCTTGCGCCGGCGAGCTCCTCGCCGCCGTCCATGGTGGACCGCCGCGACGGGTACTGTTCCGGCCGGCCATCTCTTTTTCTCTCCCCTCCCTTCTATTTCCGGCCGTCGATCCTTGATCCAACGGCCGAGATCGGCCGGTACCCCTTCGCGGCCAAATTTCATAAAGAGCCCCTCCACTTTTCTCTATTTACAAAATACATCCCTGGCCGATTCAAAAATCTGGATTTTCATTTATTTAAATTCAAAATCAAGTTCAAGCTATTTACAGAAATGCCATTGTAAAGATCTGCTCATAAAATCTTCATTTTAAGTCCAATTCGATCCGTTCAAGTTGCGTTAGGTTCGTAATTTAATTCTCTACATGTTAATAGCACTGTTAGACAGGTTGGCAACTTTTAATTTTGAGGTTAGATTTAATTTAATAAATAAAAGAGCAATAGAAAATCTTGTTTAAATCATATCTCTCACGTCTTAGCTCCGATTTGCGTGATTTTCACGTTGATGTGATCGTAGCGAAACGAAAAGTTGTTTTACAAACTTTTTACTTTGTTTTATTACTGCTGGTGTACTGTTCTAACGATAGACTTGTTTGCTTCATGTATGAATGCATCGGTGTTTGTGTGTTGCCTTTTGGTGTGTCACATAAAGTCGGTGAGTTATACGTGGATCCAGAAGCAGTCCGTGGAAGAAAAGATCTAAAAGAAGGATCGGCAATTAAGGCAAGTATATCATGGGATCATCCTTGACTCCTATACACCCTATCACTATAATCATGTGCATGTGTCAACCTTGGCAACCGTAGAGATCATAACATAGCTTTGAATCCTTGTTCCTTGACACCTATGGAATGTGATGCATTAAATAGAGATGCTAGTGCTCAATTGTTACCATGATCTTGTAACCTGACTGATGGATTATGCGATAAACCATAAAAGATACTTTTATTATTATACTAATAGGGGACTAGTGCACTATGGATGGTGAGCTAGCTTCCTCTCTCCATAAGGACTTATCTTTGAGCGACAATCCGGGACTTACAAAGTACAACCACAAGCTATATGGCTCGGCTTGACTCGGTATTAGATTTCTACTAGTTTGTGGCAGCTTACCGAAAGGTGCAAGAGGGGCTCCGACATGTATGATCTCGGCCTGCCAAGAGGGTGTACCTGGGTTCTTTGTCTGTTGATAGTCACCTCTTGGAGGGGAGCTCATGCATATTGATGGGGAAACCTTAGTGGGTTGCTACCTATTAGTGGAAACTGTGAACGGTCTCGTAGTGTACCCCCGCCCCACTTCCTCGGTAGAGGTGAAGGCATATGGGGATCACGACTTGTGGGTAAAGATGTACAACCTCTGCAGAGTGTTAAAAACTGATATATCAGCCGTGCTCTCGGTCATGAGCGGCCTTGGACCCTCATGGAATTGATGATCACTGTTAATTAATTGTTTATGCTAATCATTATTCATGTTTACCTGATCATGTGTAGACACGGGCTAATGATAATCTTGACGCTACTCGAATGCATAAAATTGTGAATCATAAGAGCTAACCGCATTAAACCGATTAATCGACTTTTTGAGCCTCATGAACCCCATGTTATGTTTGCTTTGAGTACAAGAAGTACTCACGCTTGCTTTACTTTCAATTTTGGAAAATCCCGGATGGGTACCAGTTCACCGAAGTTGGAGAAGTCTAGGCTTGTGATCAACCCGGTCACCGTCCCCTCGTGGTGGGGAGTCTTCACCGGCTTCGAGTGTCTTCCGTTGTGCGCTCTCTAAGGTCATCTTCTTTGTTTTATTACATTATATATTATGCATTGTCCTTTGATATTGCCCGTTATTTGTAACTATATGTGGGATTTGACTTCCTGGGCCCACATATGGCGTGTACCTGGTTTTGTTCTTAAAACCGGGTGCTACAAAGTGGTATCAAAGCAATGTTGACTGTAGGACGCAAGCCTAGTTAGAACCAATCATGCTAGAGTACATTCATCTTTGCTTCTTCTTCTCTCGCTCTAACCTTGATATTTTCTAAAAGTTATGCTCATTTTGGTCTCTATCTGATTACAAAATCTTGCCTCTATTCTAATTCTTATCTCTCTATCTAAATAGATGGACCATAACAAAGAGGCTATCCACATCGGTTGTCAGAAGGACTCAACTACAGCAGCTTTGATTCCGTTTGATAAAGAGAAGCTAGCAACTGTGCAGAGTCATGCACTAGAGGGGATGGCTCAACATGAGAATTCTCAAAGTCAGATCAAAATTCCAAATGGGCCAGTGAAGAGACAAGTAGCAGAAGCTTGGAAGAAAATGAAGTCCAATGAAAGTGATGGCAGTAAGGCATCAGCAAATCAGTATCAATGTCCTTGTTGCGAGCATTATGGTTTTCCTTGCCTTCGTAACCAAACACAAAAGAAGGAAGTCGAGGTGAACCCAAATGTTGAGGATAATATAGGCAAGAAGAGAAAGTCAAACTCATAAGAGCCAACATTAGAAAGTGATCAGAATGTGAATTTTACTAGATTGTCACATCTAGCACTGATCCCTCGTCAGGCAAATCCCACATGTAATGAGTTAGAAGCACCTCAAGCTAGAGGAATGCCACATGAAGTATGCATAGATGGGTGGACAATCACTTATAAAGAGTTTCAACCCCAAAAACCAAGCAAGCTAAGAAGCGTGGCCAAGCGGATGAACTTGAACCCTCGGATCCTGCAAAGAAAATGCCCTCACAAAAGATCATACTAAGAGAAAGTGTTTTCATTGCCATCAAGAAGGACACTATGTACAATCTTGCCCTAATAAGAATCAAAGATGCTTCCTTGGATGCCCCCTGTAGTCAGACCAAGGTTAAGGAATAGGAGTTTGAGCCCTTATGTAATAAAACGCTAGTAGCGAAGTTGAGACAAGTAAGTAGTTTCTATGTGTGGCTTGTGAACAATTAGTGTTTGGTTGGTTTGTCATTATGTTTATGCTTGTTTGGATCTTTGTAATGAGTGCAATGATTTTGTGGGTTATGCCCACAATTTCATTTAGTTTACAGACCTAAGTTATAAGGATTAATGAAATATATAGTTGGGTTTCGTTATCACCTGTTCGCTTTATCCCCGACATCTCAGAGCAACCGGTATTCTTTGGTTTGTACCTCTGTTTTTGAAAACCAAAAATCATGGAAAAATACTGGACAACAACAGACATCGATAGCTTTCACTGGCTGCAAGAATCACCATAATAGCTGTTATGATTTGGGAGTCATGAAAATCACAAGGTGATGTTTCAGTGCTGTCTGAAATCTGGATCAGTTTTGGTTGTACCCTATTTTCGACAAAGATAACTGTAGAATCTTGCAACATGTTCTATACAAAAGTTGTAGCATATTTCATAAGGATTCCAGCCACATAAGGTTAGTCATCATTGGATTTGTCGATATTGAGATATGATGGTTGCAAGATGCTGCATCTGTGCTGCCAGGCGTTCTGGACAGATTTTGTGTTTGGGTGAAACCTTATTGTAACGTCAGAATCTGGAGAAGTGTTCTATAATAAAGTTGTAGAGAATTTTATAAGCTTTCCAACAGTATAAGATACAACTATATTGGATTAACAGAACTCAAGTTATGGCTGTTTTACTGCACTGCTGATTTTTGTGCTCGTGAGAAATTTCAGACTTGTTACTACTTATGCACATAAGTTCCCTTGGATATCAGAAGGCCGTTGTGATCATAGAACTCATTAGAAGATGGAAGCTATCCTTGGTGTCCCCTAGCTGATCTATCTTAAGGGGGGTAGCCAAGACATCCTAGTGTTTCTTTTGGAAGTATTGACTGTCTCTATGGTTGAGTTATCTTCCCTCTTTTGCTACCAATCCTATCTTGTCATCTTGTGAACCTACAGTTATGTGTGTTATGAAGAGTTGAATCCTAATTCATACATGTTGAAAACAGATGGCTCCTACCAGGAAAAGTACCTCACGTGGTGCCAAAAGGAGTACTCCTGAAGCTAATCCACCGTCATCAAATCCTCCAACTTTAGAGCAAGCATTGATGATGCAAACTCGGTTGTTACTGCACTATTGCTCGAATGTGCTGAATAATTCACAACAAGCACCACCTATTGATAAGCGTGGTGAATTTATGAAGGGCCACCCTCCAGTGTTTAACCACACCATTGATCCACTAGAGGCAGATGATTGGCTACGTGCAGTGGAGAAGCAACTTAACATAGCACAGTGCAATGATCAGGAGAAGGTGTTGTATGCGTCAGGACAACTTCAGGGAGTAGCACAGGAATGGTGGGAATCTTACCAATATGGGCATCCAAATGCTGACAAGATCACTTGGCAAGAGTTCAAAGAGAGCTTTAGGTCCTACCACATTCCTGCAGGTGAAGTAGAACTTAAGAAAGATGAGTTTAGGGCCTTGAAGCAAGGGTCTATGTCATTGCATGAGTATCGCGACCGATTCACTCAATTGTCACGCTATGCTCCAGAAGAAGTGGATAATGATGCTAAGAAACAGAAATGCTTTCTAAAAGGATTGAATGATGGGCTTCAACTGCAACTGATGACTGTTGAGTATGCCAACTTTCAAACATTGGTGAACAGGTCAATTGTGATTGAGAACAAGCGTCAAGAGATGGAAGAGAGCAAAAGGAAAATGCAAAGTCAAATTGCAGATAGCAAAACATGCCCTCGTTATGCACCCGCACAAGAATTCCAACAGCTGTACCAAGAAGCGGCTAGTCAATGGAATTTTGAACGTCCTTAAGAGCTCCATCAGTATCAGCAACCTAGTGATGAAGTACAACAATCCAACTCTCACGAGTCAAGTTTGCCAGCTCTTACTAACACTCTAGTGGAGACTAGCACTCTTCCAAGTGAGGGACATTACATTTGTGGTGAGGTTGAACATTACGAGAATGATTGTCTTGAAAAGTTAGTGGAAACTAATCAATGTCAGATTCAACAACAGCTAGAGCCAGAACAAAAAGTCCATAAGGAGCTTGCTCAAAATATCCGAAGTCAGGATCAGCAAATGTCGCAAATGGAAAAGGCCAATAAGATGCAGATGCAAGGAAATGAATTCAAGCGAAACTATACCCAAGGAAGGTTGAACAATGTGGATGTAATTACCACTCATGGAGCTAGGGAGGTTGTATATGGTATGATTGGAGTAAGCTCAGACACTGCTTTGGTTTTGTTTGACCCATGTGCTTCACATTCATTTATCTCTAGTGCGTATGCAAAAGATTATAATATAACTATGGTTCCAATGCGGAAACCTATGATAGTTAACTCTCCAAGAGGTGAAGTGAAGGCAAACCGCATATGCCCGAAAGTTAGACTTGACATAAAGGGTGTAAACTTTGAGGCAAATCTTATTGTTTTGGATTTAATGGATGTTGATGTTATCCTTGGAAAGGGATGGTTGTCTGCTTGTAAAGGAGTGATTAAGTATGTCCAACATTCGGTGATCTTAACAACACCATCAGGAGAAAGAATCGAGTATGAGGGTGTTCAACCTTCACCTGAGGAATACGAAATTGATTTGTCAGAAGATAGAGCAACAGACTATGGAAAAGGGGACCTTAAGATTTTAGATGTCAATATAAAGGAACAGACGCCATTGGAGGAAATCTATAAGATAGACGATCACGTTTATGCAGGTCTTCCAACAAAGAAGGGTTAAAATACTCAAGTTTTCATATGAAGTTCAATCATGCTTCCGCGCTCGAAGCTTTTGTTTTCAAGTCAGTTGAGACCTTTGTTGGTTGAAGAACCTCTTGTCTCTATGAATCTCGGGACGAGATTCATCTTAAGGGGGGTAGATATGTAACACCCTAAAATTTGTAGGTTTTTAAAATAGACAAAAATGATTTAAAAATGTTTTTATGTGTGCATTTAATCATAAGTAAATAATTTTTTTTATCAAAAGTAAAATCAAATATAAGCTTAGACACATGTTTGATGCACACATGCTGCAGCATTGTATTTTTGTAATGTGTGGATTGATCAAAAATTCAAAAGTGATTCAAATTTGTTTTGAAATGGATTTGGAAATCTGGAAAATAAAAAGAAAACCCGTTTTTCTTTTCTCACTCACCCTCCCTCTCTTTTGGCCCGTTGGCCCACGCCGGCCTGCTCCCCCCTTCCCTTCTCTTTCTTGTGCTTGGGCCCGCGCCCCTCCATTCCTCTGGGCTGGGCGGCCCGCTCCGCGGCAAGCAGCACACGGCCCAAGCGGCGCCCTTCCCTTCTCCCTCTTTCTCCCATCGACGAAGCGGGCCCACACCTGTCGGCCCCCTTCTTCCCCAACATCCCGCCGTCCCTCGCTTTCGCCAATCACAAGGCGCGCCCGCCTCGCCAACAGCCGCCCGCTCCCACGCCTCGGCAACCGCCCACGCCACGCCCCACCGCCCGTGCTCCTACAAAAACGGATGCGCCTCCTTCCCGCTCCCTTTCCACGCCTCGCGCACCCCTCGCTCCACGCTCGCCACGCCGCTGCAACCGCCCGCGCCGCCGCCGCGCCATTGGCGGCCGCGAGCTCTGTCGCTCCGTCTCCGCCCGTTCCAAGCACCTCGGTGAGTTCCCCATCCCTTCCTCTTCCTTCTCATGCCCTTCTTCGCCGAAACCGTGCACCCTACCGCCGTTGCAGCGCACTCTAGTGAGCTTCGCCCGCCCGCCCGGCCATGGCGCATGCAGCGCGGGTCTTCCCCGGCCGCCCGAGTCGGCGTCGGATGCGCCCGTCGCCCCTCTCCCCCTCCCGGTGCCCTCGGTTCGTCGAACCGTGGCCTCCCGACCCGCGCGCTTGCGCCCGGCGAGCTCCTCGCCACCGTCCATGGTGGACCGCCGCGACGGGTACTGTTCCGGCCGGCCATCTCTTTTTCTCTCCCTCCCTTCTATTTCCGGCCGTCGATCCTTGATCCAACGGCCGAGATCGGCCGGTACCCCTTCGCGGCCAAATTTCGTAAAGAGCCCCTCCACTTTTCTCTATTTACAAAATACATCCCTGGCCGATTCAAAAATCTGGATTTTCATTTATTTAAATTCAAAATCAAGTTCAAGCTATTTACAGAAATGCCATTGTAAAGATTTGCTCATAAAATCTTCATTTTAAGTCCAATTCGATCCGTTCAAGTTGCGTTAGGTTCGTAATTTAATTCTCTACATGTTAACAGCACTGTTAGACAGGTTGGCAACTTTTAATTTTGAGGTTAGATTTAATTTAATAAATAAAAGAGCAATAGAAAATCTTGTTTAAATCATATCTCTCACGTCTTAGCTCCGATTTGCGTGATTTTCACGTTGATGTGATCGTAGCGAAACGAAGAGTTGTTTTACAAACCTTTTACTTTGTTTTATTACTGCTGGTGTACTGTTCTAACGATAGACTTGTTTGCTTCATGTATGAATGCATCGGTGTTTGTGTGTTGCCTTTTGGTGTGTCGCATAAAGTCGGTGAGTTATATGTGGATCCAGAAGCAGTCCGTGGAAGAAAAGATCTAAAAGAAGGATCGGCAATTAAGACAAGTATATCATGGGATCATCCTTGACTCCTATACACCCTATCACTATAATCATGTGCATGTGTCAACCTTGGCAACCATAGAGATCATAACATAGCTTTGAATCCTTGTTCCTTGACACCTATGGAATGAGATGCATTAAATAGAGATGCTAGTGCTCAATTGTTACCATGATCTTGTAACCTGACTGATGGATTATGCGATAAACCATAAAAGATACTTTTATTATTATACTGATAGGGGACTAGTGCACTATGGATGGTGAGCTAGCTTCCTCTCCATAAGGACTTATCTTTAAGCGACAATCCGGGACTTACAGTACAACCACAAGCTATATGGCTCTGGCTTGACTCAGTATTAGATTTCTACTAGTTTGTGGCAGCTTACCGAAAGGCGCAAGAGGGGCTCCGACATGTATGATCTCGGCCTGCCAAGAGGGTGTACCTGGGTTCTTTGTCTGTTGATAGTCACCTCTTGGAGGGGAGCTCATGCATATTGATGGGGAAACCTTAGTGGGTTGCTACCTATTAGTGGAAACTGTGAACGGTCTCGTAGTGTACCCTGCCCCACTTCCTCGGTAGAGGTGAAGGCATATGGGGATCACGACTTGTGGGTAAAGATGTACAACCTCTGCAGAGTGTTAAAAACTGATATATCAGCCGTGCTCTCGATCATGAGCGGCCTTAGACCCTCATGGAATTGATGATCACTGTTAATTAATTGTTTATGCTAATCATTATTCATGTTTACCTGATCATGTGTAGACACGGGCTAATGATAATCTTGACGCTACTCGAATGCATAAAATTGTGAATCATAAGAGCTAACCGCAGTTAAACCAGTGTCAGCTTTTTGAGCCTCATGAACCCCATGTTATATTTGTTGAGTACAAGAAGTTCTCACGCTTGCTTTACTTTCAATTTTGGAAAATCCCGGATGGGTACCAGTTCACCGAAGTTGGAGAAGTCTAGGCTTGTGATCAACCAGTCAGCTGTCCCTGTGGTGGGGAGTCTTCACCTGAAGCTCAGAGTGTCTTCCGTTGTCTGCTCTCTAAGGTCATCTTCTTTGTTTTATTACATTATATATTATGCATTGTCCTTTGATATTGCCCCTTATTTGTAACTATATGTGGGATTTGACTTCCTGGGCCCACATATGGCGTGTACCTGGTTTTGTTCTTAAAACCGGGTGCTACACCAACCTTATCCATTGACTGTATATGAACGAAAATATATATACAGTTGATAAATCAAAAGCAAAGCATAGATCACATGGTGCAATATGAGCTTACCGTGCAACTGTAAAATGGAATACATACATGATAGGGAAGAGACTTTTGAGCTTTTAACTGCTCTTAGGTTGCCTTCTTTCTTGCACATGAAAATTATTTCTTGATTGCCTTTGTATCTCTTCTGTACTCGAAGCACATGCTCTTGAGTTTTGAGACCTTCAATTCTCTCCCTAACTGGTGTCACCCAGTAATCTCTTGATTTCTCCCTTAAAACAGGGCCTTCAGTTTTTTTTGTCTTATTCATTATTTAACTATCCTTCCACTTTTGGCTAATTTCATGTTGATCATATCGATATTTATCAGCTTAAATATTTTTATGCTGACTAAGAACCACATTTGTTGTGGGTCAGTTACCCACTTCCCCTACCTGCAGTGATATTTTCATCATCCTTCTTTTGACGGGCATTTGCAGGCAGGGGAGCCAGGATTTGGGCAGGGGCTGCAGATAATAACCAAATAAAAGTTCATTTTACAACACAAAATAAGGCTAAAAACAAAAATACTAAATATTACAAAGAAAATGAACAAAATTTAATTACACCTTGGTGCCTAACCTCTATCCGGTCAATCTAATTCTTGATAAAAAAAATCATGGGGATAATAAAAACAAAGGACATGAGATGAGAAGATAAAAGGAAGAACAATAATAAGTAAAATTAATGTCATTGAGATAAATGCAGAGGGAGAATAAACAAGTAAAACTACGACTATTTTATTAACTAGCTAATTATAATAGGTGACTTTAGGGATCAACCAGTAGGCAATAAAATCACAAGAACAAAGAGATGGAGAAGATAACAAAAAGACCAATTCTAAATTATATATATACTACTACAGATTAATAGGAAGAAAGAATAAACAACTTAGACACAAGTTACTATAGTTAACTCGTAAATTATTAAAGATTATCTAGCTAACGGAGGGGGGTACTGTGGGGGCACCAGATGTTTTGGGTGTTAGTCCCCCATCATCCCCTCCCTCCTTACGCCACTGCTTGCAGGTCATATATATGCTTCTGAAGCTTTTTCTTCTGCTTTTGGTTGTATGTTTTTGCTTTTGATTATCACCCTGTACTCCTGGTTCATTGGGTTAAACTAGTCCACATTCTTCCTGCACATATAATACTGAAATTTCGTCACCTTTTCCCAAACTCAGGTTTGCTTTAGTTTCCTTGCCTCTGCCATAAATCTTTTGCACACTGTTTTCACTAAGCTCTGCCTTACTTTCATCATCTTCCAGTTCAGCCTACCATTTTGAGAGGCATCAAAGAGGCAAAAGATCAGCTAGATGCACAAGCTGGATTACACATTTGTGGGTTATGAAATCCACAATGTTTCTTAATGCAATGACTCCTGTGATAGACTAAGTCTAGTGCTTATCTAGTGTAATTGGTGGCTATGTCCCTACCCTTACCTTATCTTTACTTTGCTTAGCACCTAAGTTTCCTGTTTTACCCTTGCTTGGCTCTCAAGAAGATGCCTATATGTATCCCCAACCTGCCATGGTTTTTCCTTGGCTAAGTTAATACAGAAACTTCCCCCAAATCCTTGATTTGGTTCCAACAATTGGTATCTAGAGCTAGGGTTTTCTCACCTGTTCTTCTACCTTACCCCCAAATCCAGCCATGTCTCTGCGTTCCTACTCCTCCTCCTCTTCCCATCGCTCCACCACCTCCAGCGCTCGGCGCAGGCACGCCGACGCGACCCTGGATGCGGAAGCCGCACAGGCGGCGGACGCTCGGGCAGCAGTCTTGGCGGCAGCGGACCGGCGCGGGAGGAGGCGGCCTTGCAGGTAGGAGGTGGCCGCCGAGCGGAGCGGCTTGCGGCTGCCGAGCTCCCGCCGAAGCGGGCTGCCGCAGCCAGCCGGGGGGCGCTGGCTGCCCAAGAGGCGGCGGAGGCCGGGCGGGTGGCTCTGCGCGCCGCGCAACCTGCGGGCGCCGTCCACAGCTGAGGCGGAGCAGGACGCGCGACCCAGGCGCACCACGAGCGTCTTCCGTGGGCTGGAGGAGGGAGCCCGCGCTGACGGCTACGACCCCGCACCCGGACTTCGACTTCGAGGACACACGGGCGGACGCCAGCGACGGGCTGCAGCGGGCGGACGAGATCGACGCCGGGCTGCAGCAGGTGCACCAGCGGGCGACTTCGACCCTCTGGATCTCCCCAGGGCGAACCCCCCAGGGGGCCCCACCTGCAGGTGCAGCAGGGGGGGACGCTGCTGCTGCTGCTGGGCGGCCGTGCTGCTGCAGCAGGCGGCCGTGATAAAGCGCAGCAGCTGCTGCAGGTGGACGCGCAGCCGGAGCAGACGACCTGGGCGCGCGCGCAGCCAGGCAGGGGAGCGCGTTGCGGGTGCACGCGGCACTTCGGGCTGGCGCTGCAGCGGCTGGCGCGCAGGACCGCGAGCAGCAGCACCTCGGCGACGGCGCAGCACCTGCTGGCGGCCGTGCTGGAGCAGCGGGCGCCGTCGAGCGCGTCATCCACGGCCTCGACCCGCGTGTCCAGCGCGCTGGAGGCCCAGCAGGAGCGCGAGCGCCGAGCAGCAGCGGGCGCAGCGGGCTTTCTACGGCCGCGACCACGCGGCGACCGGGACTGAGGCGTGCGAGGTGCCGGCGGGCGATGGCCGTGACCGCGGCCCACGACGCGACCCGGCGACCACGGCTACGACAGCGGCGTGCGGAGCGTGCGGAGCGGATGGGATGCTGGCGCACAGAGCCCTCACAGGCGGCGTGCCTCCCCTTCGCCGGAGCGACGCGTCCGCACCATCGTCAAGGACTCCGGTGCCGGCAGCGGGTGGCCCATGCTCACCAAGACCAACTACTCCGAGTGGTCGATGCTGATGAAGGTCAAGCTCCAGGCGCGAGACTTGTGGGAGGCGGTCCGGTGCGGCGACGCCGACTTCTACGAGGATCGGCGCGCACTGGAGACCCACCTTGCTGCTGTCCCAATGGAGGTGGGAGCCACCCTCGCGGACAAGGCGACGGTGAAGGACGCATGGGACGCCATCGCCACCGCACGCATCGGCAGCGACCGCGCACGCAGGGCCACGCTGCTGAAGCTTCGCCAGGACTGGGCGAACCTGGCATTCAAGCCAGGCGAGGACATCGACGACTTCTCCGTCCGCCTCACCATTCTACAGCAGCAGCTGGAGAGGTACGGCGACTTCGACATCACCGAGGAGAGAGCCGTCGAGAAGCTCCTCAGCGTCGTCCCGAGGAAGTACAAGCAGCTCGCCTCGTCGATCATCACCCTCCTGGACCTCGACGAGCTGACAGTCAAGGAGGTGATGGGTCGCCTCAAGGCCGCCGACGGGCTCGAGCAGCTGCCTCCCTCGGAGCCGGTCTCCATCAGCGGCAAGCTTCTCTTCACTGAGGAGCAGTGGCGTGTGCGCCCAAAGGAACAGCAGAAGAAGGCGGAGACTTAAATCGTCTGGCGGCCGCAAGCGTCGACCACGCAAGGAGCGCAAGGCTCAGGCGCGTGGTGGCGCTCCTGACGGCGCCGGCGGTGTCGGCAAGGCAGCTCGGGACGACATCTATAAGAAGTGCGGGAAGCGCGTGACGTTCAGGCACACGTTGTGCAGGCACAGGAGAGTGACGAGCCGGCTCTGTTCCTTGTCCACGGGAGCATCGAGCTACACTCCTCTCCTGCACCGACCGCCGCCGCTCTCCTCCACTTCGACGAGCCACGCGCCCATGCCTTCCTCGGCTCTGGTACGAGCGACGAGAAGATCGACGGCTGGTACCTCGACACCGGTGCCACCCACCACATGACCGGGCGGCGGGAGTACTTCTCCGACTTGGACTCCAGCGTGCGAGGCACCATCAAGTTCAGGGACTCCTCCGCCGTGGAGATCAAGGGTGCCGGCTCCGTCATCTTCACCGCCAAGACGGGCGAGCACCGGCTTCTCACCGGCGTCTACTGCATCCCTGCGCTCAGGAACTCCATCATTAGCCTGGGGCAGCTGGACGAGAACGGATCGCGCGTGGAGATCGAGCACGGTGTGTTGCGGGTCTGGGACCGCAGCCACCGGCTTCGTCAAGGTAAACAGGGGGGGAGCAACCGCCTCGTCCCTTCACGTACAGGTGGCGCAGCCCCTCTGTCTTGCAGCTCGCCGCGACGACGACACCTGGAGGTGGCACGAGCGCTTTGGGCACCTCAACTTTGAGGCCCTGAAGCGGCTCGGGAGCAAGGAGATGGTTCGGGGCATGCCGCACGTCGACCACGTGGAGCAGTTCTGCGACACCTGCGTCCTCACCAAGTCGAGGCGGCTCCCCTTCCCTCGTCAGGCCAGCTTCCGCGCCACGGAGAAGCTGGAGCTCGTGCACGGCGACCTCTGCGGGCCCGTGACCCCGGCCACACCTGGAGGCCGGCGCTACTTCCTGCTACTCGTCGACGACGTCTCCCGCTACATGTGGGCTGTCCTCCTCGACAGCAAGGCGGCTGCAGCTGACGCCATCAAGCGCCACCAAGCTGTTGCGGAGAAGGAGTGCGGCCGCAAGCTTCGAGTGCTCCGCACCGACAACGGAGGCAAGTTCACGGCGGCTGAGTTCGCGGCGTAATGCGCCGACAAAGGGATCCAGCGCCACTTCTCCGCCCCGTACACCCCCAGCAGAACGGGGTCGTCGAGCGCCGAAACCAGACGGTGGTGGCCACCGCCCGCGCCCTCCTCAAGCAGAGAGGGATGCTGGCGATCTACTGGGGAGAGGCGGTGATGACTGTTGTCCACATCCTTAACCGCTCGCCCATCAAGGCACTCGACAGCAAGACGCCTTACGAGGCGTGGCACGGACGCAAGCCGGCGGTCAGCTACTTCCGCGTCTTCGGCTGTCTCGCGTTCATCAAGGAGCTGGGCCACGTCGGCAAGCTCGACGACCGGAGCATCCCGGGGGTCTTCAACGGCTACCCCGACGGCGTGAAGGGCTACCGCATCCTCGACCCTGTGACACAGCGCGTGTGCATTGCACGTGACGTGGTGTTCGACGAAGGGCGAGGCTGGACATGGGGCAAGATGGTCGACGACGGATCGGCTTCGACACTTAGCGACTTCGTCGTCAACTACGTCCACTTCGAGGGAGCTGGGGAAGCTAGCAGCTCGTCTTCACCGAGCTCGTCTACCTCTACACCACGCTCGCCATCGGCTCCGGTGAGTCCACCGCTGGCCACGCCCCGTGCTCCTATACCGGAGCCTGCTTCCACGCCCCGCGCTTCTACACCGGAGGCGCCTGCAGCCCCTCGTGCTCCTACACCGGGCCCGTCTGCACCAGCTACACCGCGCTCTCCACCGGTGCTCACTTCCCCAGGATCGACTTCAGCTGCTTCGGTCCACGACGAGCAGCGCACTGTGGAGTTCGCCACTCCGCTATCCCTTGACGAGGACCGCATCGACGCCTACTACGACGACGAGCCCCTCCGCTACCGCACCATGGACAACATCCTCGGTGAGCAGCCCGTCCCCGAGCTTGCTCAGCACGACTTCGAGGTGGAGCTACTCCTTGCCGTCGACGACGAGGAGCCCCGCTCTTTCGCTGAGGCGGAGGGAGATGCGGCTTGGCGGGCCACGATGAAAGAGGAGATGGACTCCGTCGAGTGGAACCGCACGTGGGAGCTTGCTGATCTTCTGACCGGCCACCGCGCTATCACTCTTAAGTGGGTGTTCAAGCTGAAGAAGGACGAGGCCGGGGCGGTGATCAAGCACAAGGCGAGGTTGGTGGCTCGTGGCTTCGTACAGTAGGAGGGAGCCGACTTCGACGACGCCTTCGCGCCCGTTGCACGAATGGAGTCCGTCCGGCTCCTCCTCGCGCTAGCTGCCCAGGAGGGTTGGCGCGTCCACCACATGGACGTCAAGTCGGCCTTCCTCAACGGCGATCTGAAGGAAGAAGTCTACGTTTGCCAGCCACCGGGATTCGTCATCCCCGGCAAGGAGGGCAAGGTCCTCCGCTGCGCCAAGGCCCCCTCGGCTGCGGCGCACCCCGAGCTTGGAACGCCAAGCTGGACTCCACCCTCAAGCAAATGGGGTTCGAGCAGAGTCCTCACGAGGCCGCCGTCTACCGGCGGGGCAAGGGAGGCAATGCCCTGCTAGTCAGCGTGTACGTCGACGACCTTGTGATCACCGGCACCAAGGAGGAGAAGATCGAAGCATTCAAGGCGGAGATGAAGTCCGTCTTCCAAATGAGCGACCTCGGCCTTCTCTCCTTCTACCTGGGGATCGAGGTCCACCAGGACAGCTCCGGCATCTCACTTCGCCAGACTGCCTACGCCAAGCGGATCGTCGAGTTGGGTGGCCTCACCAGCTGCAACCCAGCTCACACTCCCATGGAGGAGAAGCTGAAGCTGAGCCGGGAGAGCATGGCAAAGGAGGTGGACGCGACGCAAGCACCGGGCGCATTGTGGGGAGTCTCCGCTACCTCGTCCCACACGCCCCGGACTTGGCGTTCGCCGTGGGCTACGTCGGTCGGTTCATGCAGCGACCGACGGCGGAGCACCAGCAGGCCGTGAAGAGGATCCTCCGCTACGTCTCGGGGACCTCCGACTATGGCTTGCGCTACCCGAGGTGTCCCAGGCGGCACACTTCATTGGGTACAGCGGCAGCGACCACGCCCGGCGACATCGACACGAGCAAAAGCACGGCGGCGGACGCTATTCTTCCTCGGCAAGTGTCTCGTGAGCTGGCAGTCCATCAAGCAGCAGGTGGTGGCCTTGTCAAGCTGCGAGGCGGAGTACATCGCTACCACTACAGCTTCCACACAAGCGCTTTGGCTGGCCCGACTGCTGGGTGATCTCCTAGGGAGGGATGCCGAAGCGGTGCAGCTGAGAGTGGACAGCAAGTCTGCCTTGGCTTTGGCGAAGAACCCCGTCTTTCACGAATGCAGCAAGCACATTTGAGTGAGGTACCACTTCATCAGGAGCTGCTTGGAGTAGGGGAGCATCAAGGCTGGGTACATCAACACCTCGGATCAGCTCTCCAACTTCCTCACCAAGTCTCTCGGGCGAGTCAAGTTTCAGGAGCTTCGTACCAGGATTGGGATGGCTCGAATCCACCCGGAGGCAACGCACAAGCCTTAGGGGGAGATTGATAGACTAAGTCTAGTGCTTATCTAGTGTAATTGGTGGCTGTGTCCCCACCCTTACCTTATCTTTACTTTGCTTAGCACCTAAGTTTCCTGTTTTACCCTTGCTTGGCTCTCAAGAAGATGCCTATATGTATCCCCAACCTGCCATGGTTTTTCCTTGGCTAAGTTAATACAGAAACTTCCCCCAAATCCTTGATTTGGTTCCAACATCCTGCATGTTTGAGGGGAAAAAACTACAATGGTCCAACCATATTAATGTGTCAGTACTCAACTCAATACCTTTAGTATATTGTTTTCAACAGCCATAGTGGATATAGAATTTCTAAAATCCTCCCTAGCCATCCTCTGTTAGTTCTGGTTTGACCACACAAGAGAATGATATCAGTAGCAACACAAATACACAGAGAATGAATCCCTTATCAAATTTTTATATGCATTTACCACTTAGTTAAAATGCCTCCACGACAATGATGGATTAGCAAAAGGGAAAGTAATAATCCATATATGCAGCACAATGTTACTTGAGATGGAAAGCAATGCACAGATTGACAGATGTAGTCAAATACTCATAGAACTAAAACCCTCAAAGACAAGGGCGGGTTTGCACTGCCACACTAGAATTTCCCAACAAAAATTACTACCCCCGTTCAACAAATAGTGACATTCTAGCTCTCCTAAGCCAAATTACCTTATGTTTGACCATTTTTTAGAGACAATTATTAGCATTTATGACCTAAATAGACATAGCATGAAAAAAATATTGTATGTTAAATCTGATGCTACTTATTTGATATCAATATTGCTAGTTCTTTATATAAATTAGTCAAACTTAAGATTATTTGACCTAGAACAAAGTTAAAATGACAGTCTTTGAGGGTCAGAGGTAGTAAGTAATAGAAGACTAGACAATTCCCTGGTGAGCAAGACTATCTCATATCTAAAAGAAACGAGGCACGTCAAGTATTATTACAGAAGCATATTCCACATGTATACCAATAAAATTAGCACAAAAACAGATATATCAATGCTTTCCAACACAAATGCCGCGGTTTACAGGACATTTCACTCTAAAAAAGTGTCAATTAAGCCAAAGATAGGGATCTAATGATGAGGCAATCAAGGGGGTCGCAATGCATCTATCTACAAAGCCAAAAAGGTCACAATCCTACCACAACAAGAAGCAGAATCGCGCTACAAGTACAGTCAAGGCGAGTACCACGAATCTTTAGGGCCTTTCCTTGCCTGCAAGCTTCAGCAAATCCTGCTCTTTGTCCCCAATAAGTTCTCCTTCCCACAGATCTGGATGGGGAAAAAAATACAGAAGAAAATGTAAATACTAGCCAGCATCAGTGGAGGCGGATAGCCCAGCTTCTCCCAATCCTATCATCAGAATGAGAACCACGAGACCGAGACCTCTTAGTCTCTTACCCCTGGATTCAGTCCTTGCGCTCGGGATGCTCCTTCGCTGCAATGAGAATGTGAAAGCCTTGGCCTGCGCGTGTGTGAGCCGCATCATCTCCAAGACGCGATCGTAAGCGCGGCGTCGCTAGGCACACTATCACTGACACGCAGTGGCCGCCATGGATTCCAATGGGAGCAGGCGTACAGACGGAGACGGAGGGAGCTTTGGGGGTTTTGGGTTTGTCGCTCTTCTTCTTTGTGTTTGTGGTGAGTTGCGCCGCCACCGTCAGTCCGTGGCCACCTTAACCTAGCATGCCTTTTAAATGTGGCGCCGATTAACTTTTTTTTTGAGTCTCCTAATCCTAATATTAAAGATCCAATGAAATCGAGATTAATGATGATTTGAAATTAACGAGCCGAGACAGTGTCAAAGTCATTTGACATTTGTTATAAAATTCAATTGAAATAAAGTTATTTTATTTAAAAAATAGTTTAACTGGATCAATTAAAAATAAACCACTAAACTTTGTGTTTATGCCTTACGACTATCCTCCCCCAAGCTCCAATGGGCAGTACCATTTCCACTGCTACCCTCACCACATTAGAGCAACTCCACTCGTCAAGGATGGTAGGAGCTCTCTCGCCACTTTGAATAGCTAGTTACACCCATTGGTGAGTAAGTGGGGAAAGTTTAGTAGGAGTGATTGGGGATTGCTAATTTTAAAATTAAGGACTAGCAAGTGTGCATCCGCTCATTTCATTAGACTTGGTTAGGCCAAATGAGAGTTTATGCTTGTTACTCTTGGTGATCGGTACCTAGATGAAGGTGGTGATTAAAGGGACGTTTGGGACTGTTCTATAAGCTTTGCTCCACAAACTCTACCGTGGAGCATCTCCACAAAAACCTAGAGTTTGTGGAGCACTTTTTTTAGGTGCTCTCACAATTCTACCCTTTTTTTTTGGAGCTACGTGCATGGAGCTAAAAACTGTTTGGCTAAAAAAAAAGTAGAGTGAAGCTGAAAAACGTGGAGCGAAGCAGTCCCAAACACTCCCTAAGTGTTTAGTAATCTCTCGTTGGAGCTTATGAGAGATACCACTCATGTTGTAAGTGGTTGTGGGTGATTCATCACACCGGAGAGACGTAGAGAGCACCTAGCCTTTCCATGTATTAAGAGGAGCTATACTCTTTGTGTGGGTGCTCCAATAAGGACTAGTAAGGACTATCGAGTCTCCATACCTTAGAAAACATGTTGCGCCCACATTTACATTTGTGTAATTAGCTTTCACGACAAAGAATAATTGTGTCCGTATATTGTAATTCTTCTTCGTCTGAATTTATATTAGCTCAGATGGTTAAAGAGAAAACTAACTGAGAACAAATAGCAACATTTCGTCGATGGTGCCAGGAGTTTGTTGACACTAGATTCATTATTATTATGAATTATGATGACTATATGGAGCGAAACACAATTGCAATTCATTTGTTGAAGATTTGACCACACCTTATCCTTTACTATCATAATCAAGGTTCCCAAGCAACAACGACGCAGCATTGCGCTTTCACATCTGCTCACCATCTTCTTCTTTTTGTGATGATGACCTTATCTATTAAGTTAGGGTTAGGGATTTAGGAGTATGGTATGTTTTTGTGTCTGGGGCATGCTTGAAAAGAAGAGGGAAGTGGACTATGGGTTTTAGGATTATGAAAACTACTAGTGCTCGGTTCTTTTTGGCTTGATTCAAGATCAACTCGAATTCTAAATGATCTACGCTCAAGATTGGTCTGAAGCTCATAAGCTAATCGAGCTTGAGTTAGTTAGCTCGTGCATTACTACTGAGCATGGCATGACTTCCTAAGGTGCATACGCATGCATTTCATTTTTTTTTTTTACCAATTGCATCGTCCAAACCGTACCCTACAAGGCTGACATATAAATAAGATGATGATTCAAGCCTAACCACAATTGCAATTAGCTAAGCTTAAGGTAGATGAAAAGTCATATACTCATGAATTGCTAATATTTTGCTTGCCTTAAGCTCAACTCAAGATGGCCCAAACGATTAATGGGCAAAGTTTGAGCCTAACTCTAGCTCGATTCTCTGACAAGCTCAAACTTGAGAAGGTGAGCTTACTCGAGCTTGGTTCGTTTGCAGCCTTAACAATGATAATGAGAACGTGAACTAATGAGCTTGTAACATAATATACGGTCAACTAATGGTATCTCTTAAATTCACTCTCTAAACCATTACTTGGAGAGCTATTTTAATAAAAAATTATTTTCTATATTTTTACACTCTCCAACAATTTTTTCTTATATCTTGTTTATATTCTACAATGCAATCCCTATTCTCTACTAGGTAGCATGCCCGATGCGTTGCTACGGGACAACTAAACTTTATACTAAAAAATCATAGATCTCACGATAAGATAACAATACCGTAAAATTAATGTTAAGATAACATAGTTGAATGCCCGTGTGTTGCTATGAGTATTCAAATCATCTCATGACATACAACCACATGAGTAGAAATCTCATGTCATCACAAAATAATTAACACAAAAACATATAATTCAAACTAATTTGTTTGAAATAAATGAAAACCAATACCATGTATTCACTTGATTGTTGTGCGTTGCTACGAAAATATATAAAATCCCATCAATAACATCGCAGAAAATAATAAACGCAATAAAAAAGAATGAAAAAAATAGCAACATGTTTTCAAAATGAATCCAATATAGTAATCAATTATGCATGGTGCAACAATCTAGGAACTGAGAATTCTAAATTTCTAAGGATGTTAGGGTGGCAAATTTTATATCATCCTTGCTTCTAAAATCTGTCTACAGAATCTAGGAAACCAGAAAAGGCAGCCCTTGAAAGGCATGGACAGAAAAAGAGATGAAGTTGTACCTTAGTAGTTGTCTAGGTGAACAATTCAGAAACAAAGATACTTGTTCAAGGAAAAAAATTCAGAGAAGGATGACACACATGCTCCTATTTCCTTGACAGATTTCCTATAAGAAAGGCAAGGTGCTCCTTTTTCCCCTCTGCTGCAAATGTGCAAGGTGCAACACTCGTGCTCCATTGCATGCTCCAGCTTGCCTGATTTGTAACGACGAAGTCTGAACAACAACATGCAAAGGAGTAAAACACTATCTTTTTACGTCATTCTTCACAAATTTGGAATAAATGGAAGCTGCAATTATTGGCACACAATACCAGTTTTCTAAAGTCTGAATACAGAACACTAAGTGAAGTCACTCTTACGCCTTGTTCAGTTCCCCCATAAAGTTGCAACATTCTCCACTCTCTCTCCATCACATCAATTTGTACCCGTATATATGGAGCATTAAATATTAGTAAAAAAATAACTAATTACACAGTTTTGTTGTAAATCACGAGACAAATCTTTTGAGCCTAGTTGGGTCACGATTGGACAATATTTGCCAAATAAAAACTACTATTACAACTTTTTCTAACATTTACGAACTGAACAAGGCCTTAGTGAAGCATGCTCCACTGACACCTTTTATGCTCCACTGACACCTTTTAGTTTGCACTGCTTTCATCCTCCATCGTCATTTTTTTAAAGGGAGGATAGTCAATCGACAATAATAAAAAAAGAGAGAGAAAGTAGCAAACTATCATCACGCGTCATATTTTTAGGGAGGAGAATCATTTAACAATGTTAAAAAAAGAGGAAGTAGCAAACTATCAATCAATTTAGCAAGCATATAAGAAAAAGGTTGCTGCAACTATGTACCAAGGCCAATATATACATATAAGCGGGCAGGTAATTTTTCTCTCCAAAAATGCAAAATATGTGAATTGGTTAGCATTGGAAGCATCAAGATTTATCTAATTTCTCGAACAACATGCTGGACATACAACACAAATGTGTCTTGTACACCTTTCAGGCTCAGTATAAATTTAACTCCTATCATTTCTTAGTTATTTTTTCTTGTTCTTTCATACATTCTGCACAAGGAAATTTGAAGCTGAACAATTATAGTGTAAGTTTCATCAGTAGTGAACAATTTTAGTAGACCCATATTAAACTTTAATTTAGATTATGAAATCACTTACTAATAAAACAGTGTACTCAAGTGCGAGTCCACAAAAATTTTAAGCTGATGGTCCTGGCTTTGAACAATAGGATTGCTCTGACTGGTTCTCCCAGCAACAAGAATGTTCCTGAATCAAGGGAGAAAGGCATTCAAGTTTGTCAATATATTAAATAAATGTGAGAAGATCTAAGTTGATATGCGTTTGCATATACTAAAAAAATTGTCTTTACAACTTCCAAACATTTGGTCTGAACTCTGAAGATTAACTTTTATGACCAAGACACTACGAGTTTCTATTCAAGAAAGAACCTGGATCAAGACTCTGCTTCAGTTCATTGGGAGAATTGTTAATAGAAACTCAGTGCAAGAGAAAAATATGATGGTTTCTTGCTAATCTGAACGGAGATACATGCACATCAGGGACAATCTCCTCCACAAATATGCCATGGTTTCTTGCTAATCTGAACGGAGATACATGCACATCAGGGACAATCTCCTCCACAAATATGCCATGGAATAAAGAACCCTGGTTATGTGTGCCTCTGCATGCATTTGAGATTTTCCAACAAACCGAACATGAAGGGAAAAAAAGCAAGAGCTGGATACCAGGATCTGCTTCAAGCTACTGCTGGGGTTCAGACATTGAGCAGCTGAGGGACAGAGATGCTTCGAAACGAACGGTTGAAGAAAATTTCCTCACACCCCGCAACAGGCACATCATCATCAAAGATCGCCCCACTACAAAAATGCTACAACTGCAGGCAAGAACATGTAAGATCAACTTGGCTCACAGGCATGGCACGACGCGGGAGCGAGGTGGCATGGGAAGGGCGGTGTGTAGGGATCGTGCCTGCAGATGGAGCAGCGCCGATGCAGATGGGGTGGTGCCGGCATGGATGGTGTGGCGCACCGAGGGGCGACGCTGGGAAGTTGCGTCGCGAGGGGACGACGTGACCTGATCCACCCCATCCCCGCCCGATCCGCCCGCCCCTCGCCGGATCTTGGGACGTCGTACTCGATGGACGAGAGGAACGGTGCCGACCGATGTGCAAGCGATGGAGAGATCGAGTTGTGGTTGCGGGAGAACGACGATCTCTTCAATGACGACGACCCGAAAACTTGAGCTGTGGTTGCAAAAAATCCACGACCATCTCTTCAAGCGGATGGACAGTTGGCACCGCAACCAACGCGAAGACTGCCGGCACGACGACGGATATCGGGCGGTGGAGAATTGGCGCCGCAATCGACGGTGAAGACCGCCCCGGCAAGACCGTGATTCGGGAGGTCGCCGCATGAAGGCCGCCGGGTGCAAGGCAGCGCACCTCGGGATGTCGGAGGCCGCCGACAAGGGCAACCTCGCCGCCAAGCTGGACGCTCCTCGCCTCCTGCCTCCTCCTCCGGGCGCTGGAAGAACGTGACCGTGATCTGATCTCGAGGCGCACGCAGACGCAGGAAGACTTCCGGGCGGCTTCTTTCCTTCCGCTGATTAAGCTACGATGATTGACTGATTCTCAGGCGGCTAATACGGCAATTTTTTCTTTCCTTTGGCAGGTGGCAGAACGACGGCCCGCCAGGGAATTGACCTCACCAAAGAAAATCTCCCCTCTTTGTTCTTTTTATTTGTAGAGATAGAGATTTTTAGCTAGTAAGAAATTTAGAATAGCATGACTAGAAGGCCTAATTAAAGAAGTCGTCTTGTTTAGGAGGGATATAGCAAAGTCTTGAGTGTTCGGGATGAAAAAAAAGTGTACGTATCAATTTATATTATCAGTAAGTTTCTTTAAAATATAGTCCATTAATTATGTACCTGTCATTAAAATTCAGTAGAAAAATAACAGGAGTCTTTTCAGTAAAATTGACTGCATTCTGGGCTGTACTGCAAAAGTTCCCCGTTACATAAAACCCTCGTATCCCGTAGCCCGGCTCAGTGCGCCGCCGCCACGCCCCCACCATGGCCGCGACCGCGCGGGCTACCGCCGACGCACCGGATGCCTTGCCTGCGGTCACTGCAGATGCTCCCACTCCTGCTCTTCCCACCCCGGCGGAGCTGGTAGCCCGCGCCGTCGCCCCCCGTGAAGCCCGCCTTCCTCCGCCCGCCTCCCGTCCGCGAGGCACCCAAGGAGGAGGGCGGCGGCGGGGCCGTCGTAAAGGTGGAGAAGAAGTCCAAGCGCCAGCTCAAGCGCGAGCGCCACCAGGTAACTACTGCCGCAGTGGCGGCGCAGGGTGCTTGCTCGACTGCCTCGCCGTGTCACTGGTCTCTGTTTGCTAGGTGCTCGTTGAAATGTCTCTGCGGATCAGGGCGACCGTTTCACTTTTGTGCGCTATTTTCGTCATGCTGTAACTTGTTCCTTAAAACCGTGTCGATTCCTGTGGCTTGTGTGTCAAAATGTTACTGGATTAATGATCTCTCAGCTATAGTTGAAAGGCAGTAAGTGTGTACAAAAATGAGCAATGGCATAGTTGTTGCATAGTAGGTTTTAGAAACCTGTAGTTTGATTTATCCTTTAATCCGTTAGGCGAAAAAAACAACTTCTGGGTACCTGATTTCCATCTAAGCGTGGGCCAACTTGTAGCTAGATCATGTGGCATTCCAAGGTTTCTGACGGTTATGCGGGTGCTATTTATTATGTTAATTTTTTTCAAAGCATAGCCTGTTGAAAAGTGAATGCCTTTTTTTTTTTTTTTTGTTTGCAAGATCTATATTTGACCTGCACACCCAGTTATTGCTCGATTTAGTAATCTGGAATATTTTCCTTATCATTGTTTCTGTTCGTTAGTCAGGAATTTTATATCCTAATCCTAAGATGGAACTTGGGAGTGACATTGTACTTCTTCATTTCTTCTGACGCTTATAAAAGTGCTGAGTTATCAATGGGGCTCATATATGTTTGTGTACTCCATCTGTCCCAAAATAATTAAACTTCTAAAATTGCTCTAACTCTCTAAGTCAAACAATCTACAGTTGTACCGAATTCATAGATACGTGCACAAATATTTATGATGTCAAATCAATATCATTAGATACCCTGTGAAGTATAATTTCAGAACTGTTTCTCTTGGCAACATGATTGCTTTAGGTTAATAAATATCTGCATGCTTTGTAGTTTAGAGTTCATCTTTATACCATCTTTGCATGCTTATAGACTGCTCATGTTGGTGGTAGGCTGATAGCTTTTGTTTCTCATTGTACCGCCAATGATATCCCATTACCTCTCAACATAATTTAGGCAATGTGTCCTCCACTGAACTTATTATATTGCACAGGAACAAAAGTCTACTTCTCATCTTTGTATCGAAGTGGGGAAAAGTGGAAATGTGGACTCATGCAAATATGGTACCTCTTGTCGTTTCAGCCATGACATAAATGCTTATTTGTCTCAGGTATTGTTTTATTTGCCTATATAAATGGTTAATGAGCTTTATAACTTATTTAATCCTAAATTGCCTTTTCGTGTGCAGAAACCAGTTGACCTTGAAGGCACATGTCCATTTACTTCACTGGGACAGTTGTGTCCATATGGACTAACTTGTCGATTTCTTAGTACACATAAGGATACCCCTGCTCCTCAAAACCATCCAGAGGGAAACCATGAGAGAAATCCTTTGAGCAAAGAAATTCAAAAGCTCTTATGGAAGAGCAAATATAAATTTCCCAAGGCTAGTGCCCAGATCAAACTTCTTGGTCTTAAGGTATATAGTTATCTTTTACCAATGTCTAGCCATATCTTTGATCTGCCAATTTTCCTTTTTCTTGTATCTCTTGATTTTCTACAATAAAGTAACCTTCCTATGCATTTATTCTCATTGTGTTCAATTTGCTTCTTAAAAGGTTCCAAATTACTTTGATCATGGGTACATATAAATATATAATACTAAGCATCTGCCAAAAGTGTAGTGCCTTCCTTCAAAATCGCATATATCAATAGCATGCAGCATTGTATTCTTCCTTCTTAATTGTAGACATCAGATTCATGTTGTTGGTTGTTAAGGGCACATCTTTTCTGCCCTCCCTTGCCTTTTGACATTAGTGGACTTACATATATGTTTGGATTAAAATTAGGTATGATGGCATGACTTTTCTTTCTTTCAAGGGAGAGCCAAATTGTCTTTCTTCCTAATGAAAAGATTTGTGTTGCCCACCTATGCTTGTTTCAAGGCTAGACATAGTTGGGAAAAGAAAAGAAATGTCCTAAGATCTGCCCAATACAGTTATAAAATCCTCTAAGAAATTTAATTTTTACAACACTTAGCCCATTATAAGATCCTCTATGACATGTTTTTATCAATTTTCTAGCTCAACGTGTAGTTGTGTTGGTCCATTACTTTCCCCCCGCACCCCCCGTCCAGATCCTGTCATTGCCAATATTTTCTGGTTCCTATGGTCCTATCACTATCAATCTTTTGGTACATTTATGACGCAGGATGGAAACAAGAATAAAGCAGAAGCCGCAAATGATGATAATCCAGATGAAACATGTGAGCTGAATGGTGATGACAAAACATCTCTTTCTAGCATTCCTGTGAATGTTGAACCTGATCCCACATTGTGCAAAGAAATAGATAATTCAGAGGGACAACCTTTGTTTGTTAACTCAATTGAATCTGTGGAGCCAAGGCCATCAAAGAAATCAAAGGTTGAAGTTGATGAAACTCAGGACCATGGAACTGGTAATTTACTTCTGAACTCAGATACTGTTTAACATTCCCCTGTTCCTTATTTTTATTATTTCCTAACTCAGTTTCCAATTTCTTAGATATTTTTAACCCTTTTTACTATATCATGGACTAGGTATTCATGACAATGAGGCTGAATCTGAAGTTGTCAATTTAACCAATGGAGTAAAAGTTTCCTCAAATAACCAAAGTTCCTGCAAAGTTGATCTGATCACAGTACCTCATCTACGTGAAAAGAAAATTATAGATTTTCGAGAGAAGCTGTACCTTGCTCCCTTGACCACTGTCGGGAATCTTCCTTTTCGAAGGCTCTGTAAAACCTTGGGAGCTGATGTTACTTGTGGAGAAATGGCTATGTGCACAAATATTTTGCAGGTTAGATCAAGATATTTCCTCGTTTTATCTTTCCTTTTTTTGAGTGAAAATTTTGCGACATGCACTATTGAATTTGGTAGCAAAGTTCATAGGTTATTACCAGTTTGATTTTCTTCATGAGGTCTTTCCTTATGATATTTTCATGTAGGGACAAGCTTCAGAGTGGGCTTTGCTGCGACGGCATCCATCAGAGGATTTGTTTGGGGTGCAAATCTGTGGGCCGTATCCAGATACGGTAGCACGAACAGTTGAACTTGTGGATAACGAATGTTCAGTTGACTTCATAGACATAAACATGGGCTGCCCAATTGATATAGTTGTCAACAAGGGTGCTGGATCATCATTGCTCACAAAGCCTATGAGGATTAAGAGTATTGTACAAGCAGCATCTACTGTTACTGAGAAACCCTTAACTGTTAAGGTAATGCAGCCATGAAATTCTGAAGATCAGCTAATTAATGTCCTAGAGCTAGATTTTTGTAATTTCACACAGATGTGAAGATGCCTGTCTACATGCATCTCATGTAATCTTTTGGTATGGTGCTGCACATGTAACCATTTTTAGTTAGAAATTGCAGTACTTATGTCCCCCCTTGTTGCTTGGTTTCAGGTGAGAACAGCTTTCTTTGAGGGCAGGAATCGTGCTGATTTTATAGTTTCAGATATCTACAATTGGGGTGCTTCAGCCATAACAATACATGGTCGATCACGGCAACAACGCTACAGCAAACTTGCTGATTGGGACTATATCTACCAGTGTGCACAGAAGGCTCCTGACTATTTGCATGTCATTGGAAATGGTGATGTATTCTCCTATACTGATTGGAACAAGCATATTTCGGACTGCTCCAAAATGTCTACTTGCATGATTGCTAGAGGTGCACTTATCAAGGTTAGTGTCTGACATTTTACATGATTCTGCATAAATATGGAAACAATGACAGCAAGTTGCTTCTAACTTTTCATTTTGTATGCAACTTTTGCTGACCTCCTTTCCATCACCATATACATTTGTGGGAGCTCACATTGAAATAATCTGAATGAAAGCTACAAATGGAGATTCAGATTTTCAGTCCTAAAGAGTAAACTTCAATCACAACCATCACATTTATAAACAGAAAACAGATTTCTTAGACTTTTCTCTCCAATGTGAAAATGTTCATGAATGTTTCATCCTTGCTGTTTAGCATTCTGCTCTTCCTAAAGTTAGAACATCATGCTATTTCTGCATCATTGCAACCATGTTGATATACTTCCAGCTTGGGCAAATAAGAGGGTCTATGCTGCACCTCAACCCTTTGAGTTGTCCACTCATCAGTCAAGCAAAGCTGCCAGCTTTGAATGCTACCAGTGACAGTAGGTAGGGATCTGCAGTAAAGAGAGATTTGAAAGAATGGAAATACCATGAGGGGGGCCAAAGAATTATCCATGGGTAGAACTTAGAAAACAGCGGTCCATTTGCCTGAACCATGACCTAGATTATTGAGCTAGTGGGTCCAGTCTAGTTGCAATTCATTCAGAAGAGGGAAGTGGGTTGACACAATGTTTCGTGGGTTACTCTAAAAGATTGCATGGATCAAAGCCTGATCACCATCACCATTCACACATGCAAAAAAACATTAACACATCATGTGCAAGGAAATATGAGTAGCAGTAAATTCTGTCCAAAGCTGTCCTAATGCCTAATTTGGAAGCATGAGGTAGTAGGGTTGAAGTTGGTTAGTTAAAGGACACGAGGCATTAAATACCTCCTGCTAAATAACATAAATGAGACTACTATCTCATGTTCCTTCCACAACTGCAGGACGTGTTGCTTGTAACATGCCCCATATTTGGTCATGGTTACTATTACGGACTGTTGAATTTCTGATTAATTCCATTATTGGGCATAGCCCTAGACCATATAGTCTCATACATGGGCCTCATGGGCTTAGCCTCATGGGCCTAATACACACATACTCCAACATACTCCAACACCCCCCCGCAGTCTGAACTACCGGCGCAGCGGAGTTGCAGACTGGACATGAAAAGAAGCACATACACACGAGCCCCCCCACAGACGCAACTAGCCTTGGGTGATGTTGAGGCTGGAACGAAACTCGGTGAAGGTCGAGGCCGGGAGGCCCTTGGTGAAGATGTCGGCGAACTGGGAGGTGGTTGGTACGTGAAGGACCCGCACCTCACCGATGGCAACCCGATCACGGACAAAGTGAAGGTCGATCTCGACATGCTTGGTCCGTTGGTGCTGAACGGGGTTGGTGGAGAGGTAGACCGCACTGACGTTGTCGCAGTAGACCAGCGTGCTGCGGTGGAGAGGGCTGTGGAGCTCGCCAAGGAGCTGGCGGAGCCAGGAGGCCTCAGCCACGCCGTTGGCGACAGCACGGTACTCAGCCTCAGCACTGGAGCGGGAGGCCACCGGCTGGCGCTTGGACGACCAGGACACCAAGTTGCCGCCCAAGAAGACAGCGTAGCCGGAGGTGGAGCGTCGAGTGTCCGGACAGCCGCCCCAGTCGGCGTCCGTGTAGACAACCATCTCGGTGGAGGGAGACCGCCGGTGGAGGAGCAAGCCGTAGTCAGCAGTACCCCTGAGGTAGCGAAGGAGACGCTTGAGAGCAGTGAGGTGGGGCTCCCGGGGATCATGCATATGGAGACATAGCTGCTGAACTGCATAGGTGATGTCCGGCCGGGGTGAAGGTGAGGTATCTTGAAGTGCTCCAAAAGACTCCGATATGCGATGGGATCTGTCACTTGGGGTTCCCTCTGCTCTCGGACAACTTGCCTCAGGTGTCAAGCCGGAGTGGAGCAGGGGTTTGCGGTCGGTCATCCCAGCCGCTCCAGGGATATCAAGAGTGTACTTGCCGGTGAAGAAGAAGCCCGGCGGGGGTGAGGCTCAACAAAGACCCCGAGGAAGTGATGGAGCACACCCGGATCCTTCATGGCGAACTCCCCGCTGAAGTGAGGAGATGATGCGGCGGAGTAGTGACTCACCGGAGGCCGTGGAGGACAATATCATCAACATAGAGCAGCAGTGCAGCGGTCTCGGCTCCATGGTGATAGATAAACAAAGGCGTGTCGGACTTGGCCTCCACGAACCCCGTGTCGGTAGGAAAAGCAAAAAACCGGTGGTTCCACGCCGGGGGCCTGCTTGAGGCCGTAGAGACCCGTTGTTGAGCCGGCGCACCATATCGTGGCGAGAAGAATCAACAAACCCCGCCCGGTATCAAGCGAAATCGGGTCTCGGTGAGAAGACCATGCAGAAAAAGCATTCTTGACGTCCAGTGATGATGCACGGGCCGAGAGCGAGTGAGAGCGAGAGAGCACTGCGGCGGACGGTGGCCGGCTTGACCACGGGGCCTGAAGGTCTCATCATAGTCGACCCTGTGGCGTTGAGTGAAGCCCCCGAGGACCCAAATGGGCCTTGTACCTCTCAAGAGTACCATCAGCCCGGCGCTTGTGTGTCCGAGATCCACTTGCCGGTGACGACATTGGAGCTCGGCGGACGGGGCACCGATCCCACGTCCGTTGGCGAGGAGTGCCGCGTACTCCTCTTCCATCGCTACGCGCCAGCTGAGGGTCGGCCAAGGCCTCGCTGACGGAAGAGGGTATCGGAGAGACCATGAGTCCCCGCATCGTCGCAAGAGCCCGGGCAGCAGGGACCGCCGCTGCGGCCGGCCACCATATGGTGAACATGACGCAGGGTGGCGGTGAAGAAGCCGTGGTGGTACACCTCGCGCGGCACGGGCAGCCGGGCCGGGCGGCGAGTCGGTGTCACCGGCGGGGCCGGGCGTGTCGAGGACCCCGGCGGGCGGGGTCACCGGGCGGTGGCGGGCAATGGGCGGGTGGCTCGGTCCGTGCCCGACGCCGGTGGACGAGCACGGGGCTGCGCAGAAGAAGCGAAGGCGGGCCGCCCCGAAGATGGCGGCGGTGGCGGTGGAAGGCACGGCACGCGCCAGCCGGTTAGGCGAAACGCGGTGGGGCGGAGGCGGCGGCCCGGGGACCACGGCAGGTGCGGACGGGGCCGGCCCGGAGGTGAACCGATGCCCGAGAGGAGGCACCGACAGTGGCGAGCTTTGGGCACGGTCCCGTCGGGAGAGCCCGGTGTAGCGGTACCTGCAGGATACAATCAGAAAGGTGGCTCAACCACCGGGTCGGTAGGGAAACAACAAGGCGAGGTCAGAATCCGGAGGAGAGGTGGGTGTGGTGGTGGTGGTGGAGTAGGGGAAGACGGACTCATCGAACACCACATGACGAGATGAGGACCCGACGAGAGGTAAGGTCAAAGCGCCGGGGTATCCCTTGTGATCCGGGGAGTACCCGAGGAAGACACGGAGAGTCGATCGGGGGCCGGCTTGTCTTGCGGAGGCGGTGGCTGTGGTGTTAGGGGGTAACACACACACCCGAAGACTCGAAGGTGATCGTACCGAGGAGGGGTACCGAAGAGAGCGTGGTGTGGTGTGGGTGCTGGGCAAGCAGCGGAAGGAAGACGGTTTAGGAGATAGGTGGCGGTGTGTAAGCTCTCAGGCCAAAAGCGAGCAGGAAGAGACGCCTGAAACAGAAGAGTGCGCATGGTGTCATTGGTGGTGCGAATCATGCGCTCAGCCTTGCCGTTTTGAGAGGAAGTATATGGGCAAGACATGCGCAACTGGACACCATGAGAGAGGAAGAAGGCACGAGAGGTGGAGTTATCGAACTCACGGCCATTATCGCACTGGACGGCCTTGATGGTGAGGCCGAACTGCGTGGAGACCCAAGCGAAAAAGTGGAGAATCGCGGGAAAAGCATCCGACTTGGCACGCAAAGGAAAAGTCCATGAATAATGAGAGAAATCATCAACAATCACAAGATAGTACTTATAACCAGAAATGCTGATGACAGGAGATGTCCATAGGTCGCAATGTACAAGATCAAAAATACAGGCCGCATGAGAGGAGGAACTATGAAAAGGAAGACGAACATGACGGCCCAGTTGGCACGCATGACACAAATGCTCATCGTGAGCCCGAGTACATGGAATGTCGGAACTACGACCGAAGCCGCATCGGGGGCATCACGCCCAGATGGCCGAGGCGCCGGTGCCAAGTAGTGGAAGAAGTGGTGGCGGCAAAAGCAGCTGACAAATCAGGTGTCGGAAAAGGCGAGGCAGACGTCGGGAAGCGAAGAGTGTAAAGAGGCCCCGTGCTATCACATCGGAGCAGAGGACGCCGGGAAGCCAAATCCTTCACAAGAAGACCGGAAAGAGTCAAACTCCACGTAACAAGAATTGTCACCGTAAATCGACGAATAGAAAAGAAGGTTGTGAACCATCGAAGGTGCAACAAGAACATCAGGAAGATGAAAGGAACCATGAGTACCGGTGGCACCCACCGAAGTGACAGGAAGACACGAACCATTTGCGACCATGATGGACGAAGGGTGAGAGGAAGAAGGAGGGTGAATGGACGAGAGTATACCGGGGTTGGGGGTGGTGTGGTACGTAGCTCCCGAGTCGGCGATCCACTCTGGGCCGACGGGGAGGTGTCGCCCCCATAGTCTTGAAGGAGTGCGCCAAGTCCGCCTGGCTCCAACCGGGAGGCACGGGCGAGGTGCCTTGAGAGCTGGAGTGGAACCCCGGGGGAGCGTGAGTGAGCATGGCGGCCGGCGGGCGAGGCACACCACCGGAGCCTGGAAGGGCCACATGGAGATGCGCCACGACCATGGGTTGTGGAAGGATGGCCGAGGGAGCGTCTCGTGGTGGCGGTGGAGCCGGTGAAGTCCGATTGGCCCCACGACCACCCCCACGACCCCCCGGCCCCCCGGCGACGACGACCACCACGGCCCCCCCCCACTTCGGCCGGGAGGAGGAGGACCCGGAAGGGACGACGGCACGAGGAGCCGGCGCTGGCGGGTGGTAGGGCAGCGAGAGCGCCCGAAGAGGTCGAGGACCCCCCCAGGAGACAGGCCCAGGAGAACCACCCCGAGTGAGCTCCTCCAGGGGCAAGGTCGTCCCGAACCTCGTGAAAGGTGGGGAAGGGCAGCTGCCGGGTGAGATCAGAAGGAGGTGGCTGAAGCGGTCGCCGAGCCCCGCGAGGACGTTGAGGACCAAGATGCGGTCCTCCACGGGCCAGCCTAAGGTCCCCAAGGGAGTCCGCCATGTTCTTCATCCGGCGGCGTAACTGGCCGACGGAGAGGTCACCCCGCACGGTGCGGAAGCTTCAGCGGCGAGACGGAGGGCCCGAAGCCGCATTGCTCAGAACTGGCCCTCGAAAGCCCGCCCAGCGTGGCGGGCGTCGGGGTGTTGCGGGACGATGTCGTGGAGCTCGAGGGAGATAGTCCCCGACGATCCAAGACAGACGATGTCGTCGAGGCGGAGCCACGCCGGGTTCCTCGGGCCGCAACCGGGGTGTCCAGGGAGGGCGTGGTCGCCGAGGGCGTAGCGCCGGAGTGTGAGAAGGAGCAGGTCCCGCCCGGCCGGGCGGGGAGGGCGACTCCCCGCCCGTGACGACGGGGGCGAGGTTCCGAATGTTACTGACCCCGCCGGCCTGGTAGTGGAGCTGCATGACGAGCGGATCGGCCGGGTCGTGCGCGAGGACCGCGGTGTGAGACGCGGGCTCCTGGCGAGGCGGAGGAAGAGGCCCCGGGGTCGTGGAAGGGAACGCCCCGCCGGGCGAGGGAGCTGCTCCGCCTCAGCGATGCGGCGAGCCAGGCGTCGTCGCGTCGCGCCCCGCCCCGCACGAGTGCAGCAGCGGCGCATGCGTGCCTCCCGTCCTCAGCAGCAGCCGGCAGCCGCGATGGCGGCGGGCGAGGTTGGAGTCGACGTGACGAGGTCGCGGCGGCTGCAGAGGAGGAGCAGGGAAGGGGATGCCGGTGCCGGGCTGCGGCACGCCCGCCCGGGGCTGCTGGACAGGGTGCTTGCCGCCCCGGCAGGCGCTGGGCAGCAGCTGCTGCTGCATCTGCAGCCTGGTAACCGCCTGGCCGCCAGCAGGCAGCTGGAGAGGCGGCTGCAGCACGCCGGGCGGCCAGGGCAGCAGCTGCTGGCTGCAGTACGCCGGCCCGGCCAGGGCAGGAGCCGCTGGCTGCAGCACGCCGGGCGGCCAGGGCAGCAGCTGCTGCGCCGCCGCCGCCAGCGGCTGGAGGGGCTGCTGCAGCACGCCGGCGCCACGGGCGTCACCGCCTGGTACGCGCCCGCAGCAGGGTCGGCGCCGCCGCGCCGCGGCCGCCCGCGCCGTGGGTCGCCCAAGGCCGGCGCGCCAGCGCCGGGGCCGCGCCAGGCCGCCCGCGCCGGGGCCGGCGGCTGCGGCTGCGGGAAGACCGCGCCGTGGGGCTGGAGGCTCAGCGCCTGCGCCGGGCGGCGGCCAGAAGAGCGGCAGCCTGGGCGGCGTTGCAGGCGCCCGGCCACGAGGCCCACGAAGAAGAAGAAGGGAGGGGAGGGAAGCAGGTGTAGTAGGGGTAGGCCGGAGGGGAGGGAGGAGGCCGGCCGGCCATGGCGGCGGCGGCGGCGCCTGCAGTGGCGGCTGGCGGCTGGGGAGGGAGGGAGGGAGGGAGAAGAGAGCGGACTTGCTATTCTTTG
>JADLZL010005220.1:0-72814 GCA_015844335.1 Chrysopogon serrulatus | reverse complement strand
AAAGATATTGCAAGTATAAACTGGTTGGAAAATTATTTGCACGGCATAAGCCTCTTTGGTCGCCGCGCACCGGGCGTGACAGTACCACGTGGTACTGTACTGTCACGCCACATGCGCCGGCGCGGCGGTGCATTAACGGCGTGGGCGGGCGGGTTGACCTCTTGGCGGGCGTGGCGCCGTGTGGGGCCCCCTGTCGCGCTGAGTCGTCGGCGTGACCAGGCTTGTCACGCCAAGAAGCGTGGGCGTGATGCATTGACAACGTGGTAGTGCGGGGTTGACTGCGGCTGGGGGGGCCGCCCTCTCATCGCCGAAGTCGCCGGGCGTGGCGGCTTGTCACGCCAAAAGCGCCGCGTGACAGCGTCTTAACCTAGGCGGCCGACGGTTTTCTCTCCATTCTTCTTTCTTTCTCCTCCTCCTCTCCAGCCCGATAGCAGCCGCCGTCCCTCTCCCCTCGGCCCCGCCCCCCCCTCCTCCTCCTCCCCTCCCCCCTCCCTCCTCCCTCCTCTCCCCTCCTCCCGGCCGCTCCCCTACTCCTCCTGCAGCCACAGGCAGGGGCAGGAGGGAGGCGCGGGTAGCCACGCGGCTTTGCCGGCCGCGCCATGCCGCGCCGGAGCGCCCATGCCCCAAAAGTTTGCGCAGCTCCTCCTCCCCCAACTCCGGCCACTACTCTCCTACTACATTGCTTCATCAAGGTAGTAATCCATGTGCTTGTTCTCCCTCCTTTTTGAATGGTATTGTCTATGTCTAGGGTTTGGAGAAAATTTCGTTTTGTGAATTGGATGTGCGTTAGTTGATATGATTTGCTTCGTGGATTCGATTTATGATACAATGTGGCAGTGGATTCAACGTTAACTACGTGTTGCATGGACGTTGGTAGGTCTTGCATGGAGGATGTGTAATGTTTGCTTGGTCATGCCATTATTTTGATAGGGTTTTGCAGAGGTGAATTTAGATGATTTGGTTATAAAATGGTTAGCTATTGATGGTGTTGTTTTGTTGTTGGTTGAATTTGTAGATGGAACGGTTAGTGCGTCTATTTTGTCGTGGCAAAGTGAAAGAAAATGGTGAATCTGAAAGCATGCATGAAGAAGTGAAGTTCTTTAGTACACCTCCGAGCTTTGAATGTCTGGTTGGGCACTGTCGTGATAGATTTGGGTGGCCACTAAGCTTAAGAGGTAGATTTGATTGCGGTAAAGAAAGAGCACACTATGTGTTGATTGGTTTGTCATCTGTAGATGATTGGAACAACTACATTGAAGCTGTTAAGGGTAGTAGTGTGAAATGCTTGGAGGTAGTTGTGGAGAAGGCACTTAGGCCAAATGTGGAGGATTTGGGTGGCAAAGTCGATGTCCCGGCTATTGAGAATGTCATCCAAGACCCTAGCAGCGAGGAGGAGATTGATTGCTGCGAGTATGGGTTACCCGAGCCATTAGGTGTTCCATGTGATGGATCTTTGCGACTGGAGTACACTGAAGCAGAACTTAGGCAACTAAAGGCAGTCCATGTGGAGGTACCCTCCGTTCCTAATTGTATGGACATTAGTATGATTGATGAGGCCATATATGACACGGGATTGACGTTGTTAGATGATGGTGAAGGTGAGACTGAGGCAGTGGAGATTAAGAAAGGAAGGGTGTTTGACACGTTGGAACATCTAAAGTTTTTTCTGATGGATTACTCGGTTAGGTATCACAGGCCTTATTACGTGAGCCACGCCGACAAGAACAAGAGGTAAACGATGCTTTGCAAGCGTGGTTGTGGTTGGGGAGTATGGGCTCGGCTGCAGAGGAACGGTAAATGGAAGATTCACAATGTGAAGCAACCTCACACTTGTCGCTCTTCGAAGCCGAAGGGTGTGCATGTCCAAAACACCGCTCATTCCCTTGGTTCTCGGCTAGTTGGCCTTGTTAGGGCTGATAGCGACACATCTGACTCCATGATTGTGGAGGCTATATTTGGGTTCACTGGTTACAGAGTGAAGTATTCGAAGGCATGGAGGGCAAAGCATTGCTATAGAGTTGCTTTGGGGAGATTGGAAGGAAGCTTACAACCAAGTCCCTAGGATTCTAAGTGCCATGAAACACTTCAATCCAGGGCTTCGATGGTACCATTATACCGGTCGCATAGTTACGGATGTTGACGGTATTCCAAGACCCACTCTACAAAGAGTGTTTTGGTGTTTTGCCCAATCTGTGGAGGCGTTCAAGCATTGCCGTCCATTAGTGCTTGTCGACGGGACCTTCCTTACAGGCAAGTATGGGGGTGTTCTCATGATAGCTGTCGGGGTGGACGCCGACAACCAACTTGTTCCTTTAGGTTTTGCTTTGGCCGAGAGTGAGAACGATGATAGCTGGTCTTGGTTCATGAAGCTATTGAGGACGCATGTTCTGGGCGTGTCACATAAGATATGTCTCATCTCTGATCGTCATCATGGACTATTGAGTGCGGCAAGGGAGGAAATAGAAGGATGTGCTCCTCTTGATCATCGTTGGTGCATGAGGCACTTTGCTGCCAATATATGAAGAAGACAGAAGAAAAAGGAAGTTGTACGTGTTGAAATCACCGTGGTGGTCTGTCGGACGAAGGAGAAGTTTGAAGAAACCCTGGATGAGTTGAAAAAGGTTCTCAATGGACCGGCTAAGACATGGCTATGAGACCAGATGCCTAATAGAGACAAGTGGGCTCTAGCCTTTGATGAGGGAGGTCTTAGGTATGGCGTGATGACTACCAATTCTTCAGAGTCATTCAATAAAGTCTTCAAGGGTATAAGAGCCATCCCCGTTTCAGGGATTGTTGAGTACTCTTTTAGGAAGTGCAATGAATACTTTGTGAAGCGCTGGAACACAGCTAATGTGTGCAAAGACAAATGGGGTAAATCAGGTAGAAGGCACTTGGATGTGGCTGAGACGATAGCTTTGAACTAAGTGGGGGAAGCATTTGGGCCATCTAGGCTAGTTTACAATATCAGATCTGCTGGAGGTACCAATCCTGGTGGAGAAAACTATGGTGGTAGAAATTATAGGGTAGACCTTGACAAAGCCCAATGCTCTTGTAACATTCCACAACTGTTTCATGTTCCTTGCTCATATGTCATCACCGCTTGTAAAATTAGGGGTGTCAACCATGAGGTTCCCAAATTCGTGAGTCCTTTGTACTTGAACTCCTAAACTCTGAAAGTATGGCAGTCTAGCTTCGAGCCTTACCTAGATCCCACACAGTGGCCGGAGTACTTAGGGTTAGATTTTGTTCCCGACCCGGACCTCCTTAAGATAAAGAAAGGGAGAAGGAAGAAAAAGCGTCTTCGAGGAGTTATGGATGCATCAAATGGGTATGGTGAGGATATGTATGGTTGTGAGGACTTTGATGAGGCACCGGGAAAGATCCGATGCTCCAAATGTCATAAAACCGGACACACCGCTGCGACTCATAGCAAACGGAGGAAGACAAAAAATTCAGTTAGAGGGAAAGAAAGCACTAGTGGTACCGCTCAGGTATAGGGTTTTAAGTTAACCATAAGTATTTGCAATGTGATGTCCTAGTTGTGTTTGTTGCTTTTCATAATGGTATTTCATAATTGCTTCCACTATTACTAACCATTTTGTATTTTGCACTTAATTACAGGATGGCTCACCCGCTAGATACCCCCCCTTCCGCGAAAGTGCTATGACAAGGACCACCGAGCGCACTTGCTGGTGGATGAGAGCAAGGTAATTCAAGGATGCTATAGAATTTTTGTGTCATACCACTTTATATTTTTCCTATTTTATCATGTGTGACCCTTTTTGTTGATGTTTGTGTACCAGGACTTGACCTACCTCCGTCCCCGCACTCACCAACCATTGGGGTGGGACGAGCGTTACGCCCCTTTCCTTGCTAGGGCTGGGTTCCTAAGCCTTGCTCGAGTCATCAATGCAGGGCTTCCGGACATGGATGCCTCCATCTTCACTACTTTCATTGATAGGTGGCGTCCGGAGACACACAGCTTCCACCTACCTTGTGGTGAGATGAGCGTGACAATGCAAGATGCTGCCTACATTCTGGGACTTCGGTTGGACGGTCTTCCAGTGACCGGCAGTATCGAGACAGAGTCATGGAAAGATCTTGTTGAGCAGTACACCGGCCATCGTCCACCTGAGCCAAAGGAGGGGAGGAAGGAGAAGAAGACTTCGGGTGTGAGCTCTAGGTGGCTGCGGGACCACTTTGACATGTGTCCGCCGCATGCTGGAGACGATTGTTGAGAGGTATGCCCGGGTTTGGATGTGGCATATGGTGGCAAGCTTCCTTCTCCCAGATGCTTCTGGAGACACAGTCTCCTGGATGGTCCTTCCACAGCTAAATCAATCTTAGGACAACATCTATGACTATAGCTGGGGTTCAGCTACTCTTGCTTGGTTATACCGGCAGCTATGCGAGGCATGTAGGAGGAAGGAGCCAAATTCTAATATTGGTGGCTGCACGTACTTGCTTCAAGTTTAGATTTGGGAGAGGATTCCCATAGGGAGGGTGCGTAGAGCACGTGTGCCGGTGAGTAGTTTACATAGAGTTTGTTCTTGCGTCCTGCATTACTAACTCTTTCTTTCAAAATTGATTATTTGCAGGCTTGGCCAAATGGTGACTGTAGGCCCCCAGTGTGCTACCTTTGAAAGGGAGTGAAGCCCGTGCGTGGACAGCCCCAGCGTCGCTACGTGCAATACTCCAATGATTTGGATGTCCTCACTCCTGATCAGGTATGTTTCAACCCAAACTCACTCCATTTAGCAATTTTGCTCTTTGTACACTTTGATGATCATATACACGTACTACGGACCGTGCATTGTAGGTTGAATGGGATCCATATGGGAGGGAAGAGATTACTAACTTGCACGTGCCGGCATATGTTGAAGCTGAGCAAGACCTGTGGTGCGCCAATGTTCCCATGATCCTGTATTATGTGGTGGAGCACCACATGCCCGATAGAGTGCTTCGCCAATTTGGAAGGAAACAACCATTTCCTCTGCTAGGTGATAGTACATCGCCTGCACTACACGAGTGAGTTTCAAACATGACTTGTATTTGGTTCAAACCGACATGTATTGCATATATGACTTGTATTCCTCTTGCAGCATTTCGAGGAGGAGAAGGTTCAGTGGGAACAACTGGCTTCAAAAACATGCGCAGTGGGTGCACCAATGGGAGCACAGGCCAAGGTTGGAGCATACCAGTGGGCCTAGACATCTCCAAAGCGAGTACGGTGAGTACTTGGCTTATCTTCACAATTCAACTAGAATCCATGTGCACCCCCCTTGGACCAGCGTTCCTATAAGTGAAATGGATAGCGACGATGAAGACCCATACGATGCTATGACAAGGATTGGTGTGCAGCCTGAGAGAGCTCCACTTCAAAACTATGTGGTAAGTTTTCGAGTTAATGTCACACCTTGCATGGTTCCAGCTCATTACACTTTGCAATAGTTGCAGCTTACTCCTTGCATGAACTGTAGGCAACTCAGATGGCTCATCTATCAAATGAGGCAGGAGTTTACATAGGTCGTGCAGCGGAAGATGACAACAACCCCCTTGCAGTGTTTGCACAGGTAGGCAACAATTACAATCTCATTGGATCTTGTATGTTGTTTCTTATTGCAACCTTGACCCCCTATACATGATGCAGAGGGTGTCCACTGTTTGTCATCGGATTGCCCAGCGGTTAAGTTGCATGAACCCTAGAGATGTTCAGTTGCCACAACAAGCTTCGCTTAGAAGATCAAGGATAACATTTGACATACCTGAGAGCTCGAGAGCAAGAGGTGGGGATGATGAAGAAGACACCGCTGATCCCACATATGAGGCCGACGAGCTCATGGGTTCTCAACTGAAGATGCTCCGTTCGCCACCCAACCTGAGGTTAGTATCACCACATCTTTGGCCACACAACATCACAATGGTACTTTGTCCACAAAAACCTTAATTCATATATCTTTGTATGGTATGCATGAAGAGTTCTAGCCAAGCGACCCAACGTGGCCAAGGACGGAACGTACGAGGACGTGCACGTGACCGCTCCGACGTCGGCACTCCAAATATCCTTCCCACCAACCCTGGAAGGCAGCGGCGTTCTCGACAGCCCTACACGCCGGCCCCGTGATCGCTATGAACTTCTTTCGGTAGTCGAGTTTTAGAACTTGTCATGTCATGGACTCTATGTCGTGGACTATGTGATTTGGAGACTATGTGACCGTGAATGTGTCGTGGACTATGTGACTATGTTTATGCTATCTCATGGACTATGTGAATGTGTGAATGTGTTATGGGCTATGTGAATGGTTATTTATGTGATTTGGAGACTTTTTCGGTATATGTTGTGTATGTGTGGCCAATGTATGTGTACATGTTGTGTATGTGTGGCCAATTACTTCTAATATGTTCTCATGTGTGCCGTGAGCAGCTTTATGTTCTCAGATCTATGTTGCCAAAGCAGCAAGGGGAAGGGAACAGCTTGAATCAAATGCCACTCCTTGTCGCGCCAGGGCAGCCGGCGTGACAACAAAGCACTGTCACGCCGGAGTCGTCGGCGCGACAGCTGTCACGCCAGGCGACCGGGCGTGACCAAAGCTCAGCATCTGCGGGCCGAACAAACTGGGTAGGAGGGAACGCCGGCGCGACTAGTCGCGTGTTGCCGAGCCGGGCGCGCGTGATTGTGCTCGGCCGTCACGCCGAAGTCGCCGGCGCGACAGCCCTGTCAAGCCCGAGATGTCGGCGCGACACGGCCACGCCAAGAGTCCCGGCGACCAAAACTCGATCCGTGGGCCGAACAAACCGGGTGGGAAGTGCTTCTCGGCGCGGCTAGTCACGCCGGGTCGCGCGGGCGTGAAAAGACCGCCGCCCGGCTTTGTTGGCGCGACAGTCCCTTCCAGCTATGTTTGAAGAAAAAGGATATGGTGAACTATCTTTGAAGAAAAAGGATATGGTGAACTTATGTGAAGTATGCTGAAGAAAAACGATATGGTGAACTTATGAACATGTTTATTTGTGTATTGCTATAGGATTGTTTACCTGAAGCTTGGATATCTGCCCCGGCTTTCTTAATTGGTTTGCCAAGCTGATTCTATACTGAGGATGTTTTGTGCCTTCTGACGCTTTAACAATCCCTTTAAGCTGGGTTGGCCCAACCAGCCATGGGAGTCTGGGGGCGCTAGTATGGGAGTCTGGGGGCGCTGCTATGGGAGCTGTGTTCCTTCGAGCCCTACAACCACGATGCGAAAACATCTTTCTTTGACACACAAACCACATAAAACATCAAATAAAAGTCAAGTACTTGCATAGCAAGTTCGTACAAACCAAGTTATGGTTCCCATCCATAACTTAAGTGCGCGTCATAGTTCATGCATGCGCCATAGCAAGAAAGGCCATCATATAGTTTATACAAAAGCTGCCTTTCTACAAACAAGTCCAAGGCATCCACCACCAACAATCGGGACAATTAGTAGTAGTCGTCGTAGTCTTTGGCGGTCCACTCAGGTTTGGCGTCGGAGTCATAGTCAAAGTCGGGAGGCGCGCCGTCGTCGTCGTCGCTGTTGTCCTCATCCTCCTTAGGGGCTGGGAGATGTCCATCGTTCGGTGGCAATTCGGGAACTGCAAATAACGAAGAATTGTTAACACCACCAATAACAAGATGCAGTAGTTTGGATAATTGGTTACACACTAAGTACTGACACAGCTCACGACACATATTCTTAGGTTGCCTGCCATGTTGCACACGCCAACGGTCCTCGCTCTTCAATTTCTGACGATGATAAAAATCGATCTCCCTCTTGCGCTCCAGATCCATGAAGTCGTAGCGTTGCTTGTTCGTGCGCCAAAACCTAATGAGCTCCTCACTGTCATGCGGTCGGCCAACTCTCTTGAACTTGTAGTCAGTCGCTCTGTCAAAGTCATCACCAAGCATATTCCATGTGGCAATGGATGGGCCTACAAAACTGTGCTTCATGCGGCAAGTTTGCCTGGCCTCGTGCAGTTTAATCCTCTGCCTTTCATTCATATAAGGAGAACGCACTTTGTTCTCGTAGATTTCCGCCCACAACTCTCCACGACCGGGAAAATCCTCCCAGTCACATGTCTTCCCCTCCTGAAAAAATATAGATTAGTGAGCACATAATATGGGTTCACAAATTGTATTAAATACTAGGACGAGTTGTTAAGTAAGTAAACTCACGAAGAACTCATTTGGGCCTCTGAAAGCATTGCCACAGTAGTGGCCCCACCCTAGCTCCGAAGGAACAACTTCTTCGCGAGCCTTGATGTCACATTTGCACTTACGGTCCGGCATCTTCAAACATGGCCATGTATTTGAAAATGTAAACTCTTTAACCTCCTTCTCAGAGGGCTAATGCGATCTAGGTCCATAGACGTTACTATTCGAAGTCGCAAAATTTGGAAATCCACGCCGAAATGGAAAATAGTAGCAACCATTGTGTTAGAATTTCAACAAGCGCATATGACATCAACAACAACAATAATCGAAAGAACACTTACACAAATCCGTTTGACCACAACGGAAGAATGGAGTGAACATTCTATCCTTACTTGGTTCTTGGAGAACCGCAACCTTGCCACAGTGGCAGTGAGGAGGATTCTTCAGCCGCTTAGCTCGTGCGAAACACTGCTCAATACCAGTCATAGGAGGAGGATTGGAGGGGAGAGGCACCCACCTCTTAAACTCAACGTATGAAAAACTCTTCCATGGGTTGTAAGGAAAGAACATGATGCATCGATCTAACATTGCATCACCATCCAACCACTGGTAGAAGTCGCATCCGTTTATACGTCCTTCCGAGGGGGGTGCACGTCGAAATGGGCAACAGAAAAAAGCACGCCCAGAAGATCTGGGATGCCTTGACTGCTTCACATACGCTTCTAAACCACAAAAACATTTGGGCATCGGATCGCCATCTTTGAATGGAACATCTATGTTTTCATGGACCACCGGATGGTGCACGAACGGATCCTCATCGCAACCCTCCATTGATTCTATTATAAAATCTTATATAAAACCATCACAATCTTACAAACATATAACCATAGGTTTAATGCTTCCATAATAACTAAAGGAATCATCACAACAACATAAATGCCACTTCAAACCCTAAAACAGTGTAAAAGACATACTCAATACCAACTTACTTCTAATCACAAACTAATTAATTTATTGCATCATTAGCATATCCGTACAAGAAAAAACCTACCTATATAATACCAGCTATCCAAAACACAGATGAATTGAAACCCTAAAACAATGTACATATGAGGAAAACCCTAACAAATTCCGCAACACACAGGCATACAACCAAAACCTAAATGTATACAGATACAATAGGACAAGAGCATGTGTATACCACAGCAGTCAAAACCACAGCAGTCAAAACCACAACAGTGCAAAGAACTGCAGTACAAACCAAAGCAGTGTAAACCAAATCAAACCATGCTAGGATGGGGAGTCTTACCTCAAAGATCAAATGATTGCAACAGATGGTGCTTAAACAATTTAGGTCACTCAAGTGAAGAAAATGGGAGAAAAAGAGGAGAGAGAGCAAGAAAAGAGCTGCTACTATCGGGCAGTTCGGAGCAGGAGGAAAAGAGAATGGGAGAAGGAAGGAGGGGAGGCTCGGGTTGGTGGGGTTTTAAGTGCTCGTCGCGCCAGCTCCGTTGGCGTGATAGGGCTGTCACGCCAGCGCATGCAGCGAGATAGGGGGGCCCCACACGGCGCCACGCCAGCTGTTGATGGTCCTTAATGTCAATCATAACCCATCAACTATTGCATATAATAATATGAAATGAATCACAAACCATAGTTGTAGGGTTTGATTCTAACAAGTTTCACGAGTTTTAGTGAATCATGGTTTCTACAGGTACATACCGAAAGAGTTATCAAAGAGAGCCAATATAACAGTATAAAAGTATCTCAAATGATGGATTAGAATATACCATTGCGACGGACTCGTCAAGACGATCGAAACGGACATATCATTTGCCATATTTGGAGTCCCGGACGAAAAGATATCGCACCATCAAGCGACACCTACGAAGTAAGGTTCTAGAAGACACCAGAAACCACCCCGCGGAAGGTGGGGCCCACCTGTCATAGGGGGAGACCGGCCGGTCCCACCCCTAGACCGGCCGGTATCTGGGTTTTTCGCGGATTTGGCCCAACTTTGTCCCACGGGATCCACCGCCTTTGAGAATGAATCTCAGCCGCCCGCCGATGTCGGTTTGATCCAAGGGCTCACGTTAATCGCTCGGGTCTATAAAAGGAGCCCCAGACCCCGGGGGGAGACATCCCATGAAACCCTAATTCATATTCTCTGAGGGAGACTCATCTGAGAGGGGTCCCTTGAATGGATCAACCTCTCAGGAGTCATTAGAAAATAGGGAGAGGAGAGGAGAGAGTAGAAGGTGGAGCCGGCCTGTCGGATCCCCTCAACTTTGTACCTCTACGGAGACGATTCATCATCGATTCATCTTCAGATTCTCCTGTCGGTAACTCTAAGTCTTCTATTTAATTAAGTTCAGTTCTTACTTTACTTTGCTTATGGGATCTCCGCTCGTATTGAGTGCTCTAGTTATTGCGCATAGCTAGAGTAGTAATCATTAGTGTAGACGTGGTGTCTAGACTAGTGCTTACCTGAGTTTGCGCCCAATTCTTACGGTTAGTTGTGGTAGCCTTTAGAGGTGACAGCTCTATTGGTCTTCGTATTCCACCATGTCGGAATTGGTGTTTCGTAGAGCTTTTTGGCAGCCTTCCCCAACTACCTTTTTCCCAGTCTTATTCGAGAGTTGGAAAGGTACTGTTGCTCCAAAGTAAGTCAAGTATAGTAAGCCTAATCCTTAGTTAACTAGTTGATCTTAGACAACCCCTCTCTACCCACCAAAAATATTTACCTTTTCTATCTTTGGACATTCTTGATTCGTTACTAGTACACTTCACGTTCCTCGTGGAAAATCGATACCTTGGAATACTCTAGGGTGAAAGCTACAAATGGTATCCGTGCGCTTGCGGATCTTTTTGCTTTGCGTTAAAATATACCAACAAGCTTTTACGCCGTTGCTTGGGAACGGTAGTCGTTCTAGAATCGAACCAAGTTCGTCCGTGTATCTTTTATTTTCCTTTTTATCACTACCTTTACCCAACCAAATGGATTCCACGCCTATCTTTCAATTCTCGACTCCAAAGGGTGAGTTGCTAGAGCCTCCACCGTCATCACATCCTATACTTATGGATGGCTATGAGCTTCGCCCTGCTTTTATAGCCATGGTTCGGAAGCAAACCTTCTCTGGATTAGAAGAAGAAAATCCCTACACCCACCTTAGAGAATTTGAGCAGTTGTGTTCTTGCTTGACTATTGCTGGCATGACACAAGAGACCATTAAATGGAAATTGTTTCTGTTCTCCCTTTTGGGAAGAGCGAAACAAAGGGTATGCTCATATCTTGTAGGAGGAGTAAATGGAAACTGGGATGAACTTCGAGACAAATTTTGTCTTGCTTTCTTCCCTCTTCCTAGGATTGCCGCCCTTTGAATAGAAGTTCTCACCTTTAAATAAAAGGAGAAGGAGACATTAGGAGCAGCTTGGGCTAGGTTCTTAACTCTTATCAATACTGGCCCAACCCTTCACTTGCCCGACCACGTGCTTCTTTACCACTTCCATCTTGGTCTTAGCAAGGAAGCTGCTCTACACCTTGACTTATCTTCTGGAGGTTCATTCTCACATAATACCATTAGCGAGGGGAAAGCCATTTTAGAGAAAATCTTTGAAAACACCCCTTACACTGGCATTTTTGATGAGTTTCCTGAAGAAGTCAAGCCAAGCCCCGACCAACAAGAGGAGGTAGACACAACCGAATCCGAAATCACTTCAAAACCTTCTGACAATTTGGTTGTTAAAGAACCTCCCATTGAGGAAACCCAAGACAATCTGGAAGATGATGAACCCATCCTTCCGTGTTTCCCTTTGAAATCGAGGATGGTCTTTTTGAAGATTTTGGCAATGCCTCGAATTTACCGGTCCAAGTGAAGCCTCTGGTACACTCTATGGATGACGATGGTCCAAATAATGATGTTTTTCTTATGGAACACATTAAAGGACTATCAGCCATCATGAGTCGTGAGTGGTTGGTAGAAACGGAGTTATCCACTAAGGTAGTCCGAATCATTGCCCCCTCAGATGTTATCACTTGTATCCTTAAGGGAACCACTATAGAGGCTCACTATAGTTCTACCGTTGGGATGAATATCATTTCAATGGCTTTAGCCGAACAACTATGCCCCAACGAGTTCTTGATCCCATCTTATAAGCTTTTAAGAATTCCTTCTGGAGTTACTCTTGAAAGTTATGGGGTCATAAGGTCTATCCCATTGAGAATACGATGTTCTGAGTATCGCCTAGGTTTTCATATCTTTGACATCTCAGATACATCCATCTTGATTGGTGTGCCTTTTGGGATACTCTTCCAAGAAAGACCAAAACAGGGTCTTCTAGATTTAAAATTAGGAAGTTCTCCTATCACCATCTCACTTCCACGCTCAAATAATGCGATAGTAGAACCCAAACCCGAGCAAGACCCTGTTGAGGAGGTTTTAATGGCATCTTTAGAGGATATGGCCCAACCAACTCTCGATGATGAACACTTTATTCAAGAAGAGGAAGAGTTGGCGAGCCCTTTGTCGAGTTAGAGGAAACCGAGGTGCCATCACAACCTTCGCTTGAGCTGAAACCACTTCCTTCGGTTTTAAAATATGTCTTTCTCAATAATAATCGAGAAACTCCAGTCATCATTAGTGACAAGCTTTCTAAAGAGGAAACCCATAAACTTGTCACTGTCCTAGAAAAACATAAACCGGCCATAGGCTACTCACTTCAAGACCTCAAGGGAATTAGTCTCATTCTATGCACTCATCGTATTCCCATTGATCCAAATGCTTCACCATCTAGGGAACCATAAAGAAGACTTAACAACGCAATGCGAGACGTTGTTAAGAAAGAGGTCCTTAAGCTCTTACATGCTGGGATTATTTATCCCGTACCTCATAGTGAGTGGGTTAGCCCTGTCCAAGTTGTGCCAAAGAAAGGAGGAATGACGGTCGTGAGGAATGAAAAGAATGAGCTCATCCCTCAACGCACCGTCACGGGGTGGCGTATGTGCATTGACTACCGGAAACTTAACAAGGCAACAAAGAAAGATCACTTCCCGTTACCCTTCATTGATGAAATGTTGGAACGGCTTGCAAATCACTCTTTCTTTTGTTTCCTTGATGGGTATTCTGGGTATCATCAAATTCCAATCCACTCTGATGACCAAAGTAAGACCACTTTCACATGCCCGTATGGAACTTACGCTTACCGACGAATGTCATTCGGATTGTGTAATGCTCCAGCTTCCTTCCAACGGTGCATGATGTCTATATTCTCTGATATGATCGAGAAAATCATGGAGGTATTTATGGATGACTTTATTGTCTATGGTAAAACCTTCAATGATTGCCTAGAGAACTTAGACAAGGTCTTACAACGGTGTGAAGAAAAGCACTTAGTCCTGAACTGGGAGAAATGTCATTTTATGGTTCGGGAAGGAATAGTGCTAGGACACAAGGTGTCCGAACGTGGGATAGAAGTGGATAGAGCAAAGATTGCAGTTATTGAACAACTTTCACCTCCCACAAATGTGAAAGGTATTCGTAGCTTTCTAGGCCATGCGGGGTTCTATAGTCGTTTCATCAAAGACTTTTCTCAAATCGCTAGACCCTTGACTAGCCTTCTAGCCAAAGATGCACCTTTCATTTTCAATAGTGAGTGCCTTGAAGCTTTTGAAATTCTGAAGAGGGCACTCACCTCAGCTCCAATAATCCAACCACCTGATTGGAGTCTGCCCTTTGAGATCATGTGTGATGCTAGTGATTTTGCGGTTGGCGCTGTTTTAGGCCAAACCAAAGACAAGAAACATTACGCCATATCCTATGCTAGCAAAACCTTGTCTGGGCCACAACTCAATTATGCTACCACTGAAAAAGAGTTGTTGGCAGTTGTTTTTGCAATAGACAAGTTTAGATCTTACTTAGTGGGAGCGAAGGTAATCATTTACATAGACCACGCTGCTCTAAAATACCTCCTCACTAAGAAAGATGCTAAGCCTCGGTTAATCCGATGGATTCTTCTGCTCCAAGAATTTAACATAGAAATAAGGGATAAGAAAGGAGTAGAAAATTCGGTAGCCGACCACTTGTCTAGGTTTCAACACAAAGACACACATGAGCTACCTATTAATGACTATCTAAGGGATGACACGCTCCTGACGGTAACGGACCACGATCCTTGGTACGCGAATATTGTCAACTATATGGTTGCAGGTTATGTTCCACCAAGAGGAGACAAGAGGAAGCTCCAGTATGAGAGTCGTATCCATTTGTGGGACGATCCATATCTTTATAGGATCTGTGCCGATGGGTTGCTACGGAGGTGTGTCCCGACAATTGAAGGCATGAAAATCATTGAAAGATGTCATTCATCACCCTATGGAGGACATTATGGAGTGTTTCAACACATGCGAAGATTTGGCAATGTGGATTCTTCTGGCCAACAATATATCAAGATACAAAGGAGTTCATCAAAAGATGTGTCAGATGCTAGAAGCATGGGAACATCAACACTTTCGGGATGCTATGCCACTTACGAACAACCTCCAAGTGGAATTGTTTGATGTCCGGGGAATTGATTTTATGGGACCATTCCCAAAGTCGAGATCTTGAATACATCTTGGTGGCGTTGACTATGTGTCCAAATGGATTGAAGCATTACCATGTCGAGCCAGCTGACTCCAAGCACTCCAAGAAGATGTTCAATGAAGTGATATTTCCACGATTTGGAATGCCTAGACTAGTCATAAGTGATGGTGGCCCACATTTCATCGACAAGAGATTCTCGACAGTTCTTGGCGTAAAAATGGAGTCAAGCACAACATTGCAACTCCATACCATCCTCAAACAAGTGGTCAAGCTGAAACTTCAAATAAGCAAATCAAAAATATCCTGCAAAAAACCTGGATGAGATGGGCAAGAAATGGAAATACAAGCTTTCCGATGCACTATGGGCATATCGAACTGCATACAAGACACCCATAGGAATGACACCATATCAGCTTGTATATGGAAAGACTTGTCATTTGCCGATTGAATTGGAATTCAAAGCTCACTGGGCAATCAAGAAATGGAACATGGATCTCCATCTAGCTGGCAAGAATCGTCAAATGCAAATATCTAAGCTTGAAGAATAGAGAGAGAAGGCATATCACAACTCCAAGATTTATAAAGAGAGAACAAAATGATGGCATGATAAGAGGATTAAGCACAAGGAGTTCAAGCCTGGAGACAAGGTCCTACTGTTCAACTCTAGAGTAAAGCTCTTTGGTTATGGAAAACTGCGAAGCAAATGGGAAGGACCATTCAAGGTAGTTGAAACCTCACCACATGGTGCCATCACAATTCAAGACGACTCAGGTAACATCTTTAAGGTAAATGGCCAACGCTTGAAAGTATTCTTTGAAACTAAAAACTTAGAAGAAATAGACTTGATTGAATTTTTGCAATTTAATGATCCAATCTAAAAAAATCAATCTTGCTCTTATTTCCTTCTAGTTTAGGCCAATACCTTAGTTCAATAGGTTTGACTCTCTCGTGTTCCACACCAGAAGAGTCCCTGTTGTTTTCACCTGTTCTTGTCTGTGAGTAAAAGCCAGGTATAGTCTCGAAGAAGTGTGGGGGAAGGTGACACCTCCATCATGAATAGAAGCGTTGAAGCACATCATGAACTGGTGGAGGAGTCTGTATACAACTACTAAAACTCGGTTTGATCTTTCTTGACTTACTCTTATGCTTACTGAGTTTTACATTTGTTATGCACTTGCTTAACCCTATGAAGTAAAAAGAACCAAACCACACTTTAAATTAAAATTTTGAAAAGTGACATGTTGATAACATTATCGAGATAGAGGCTTGCATAGAGATTGTTCCATATACATACACTTATGCTTGTGGGAAGATATCTTGATAGGACAATCATATTGACTAAGTTGTTGTGGAGTGTGATATAGTTCTGGCTTAAAAGTCTTACCAGTTCTAGTCAAGGTACTTGGAGATTTCATTTTGATAAATATCATAAAACCATAGTACCACATACTCCTCAATAATGATAAATTTCTACCAGAGCCATATCTAGGATAGAAGCCTTCTACATACACTGCTTGTTGTTGTGTTGAATTTGGTTGAACTTTGTGATCCTTGTGAGAGATTTATCATACTTTCAAGATCAAGATTCACTTGCACGCCACACAAATATGCACTACTCCTACACCGGGGAGTAGGCGCAAAACATGCCATTCCATTTAGATCCACCCAAAAATGTTTCTCTCCTACACTTTGGGAGTGAACAACAAAAATATCCCGATAGGTTTTCCATTCACCCAATAAATGCTCTAGTCCTTGTTGCGATCTCTCAAAAAGTTTTGTTGCCAAGAGGAGAGCCATGAGCTATGCAAAAATATTTTGAAAAAAAAAGAAGAAGAAAAAAAAGAGGAGTTGAAAATAATGGGTACTTAGATGCTCACCTCCTTAAAAAAAAGAGAAGTGAGAAGAAAAAAATAAATAAGATAGCTCATGTTCTCTGGCAAGGTTTCTAAGTGTCAAAAGAGAGGTATGTTTTCAAGGAGAAGAGTAGAATTAGGTTTTGCCACTTCCACCATATATCCACACACATGCACGTCTTGATCTAAGAGTATGACATTTCGATCCTAGGATCTGGGTTTTGACTTTACAATATATACAACACAAGTATGCAATCAAGTTTGTCTCTACCCAAGCTTCACATAAGCCTTAGAAGTAGGTTGAGAAAGAAAGGCAATTTCACACTCTTGCTGTGGTAAGGAATCATACACCATCGAGCGATTGAGAGTATCATTTGAGGAGTATAAGTGATCTATGATTTTTCTTTGTGAAAACATTAAAAACTCCAAATTGCTAAGATGAGAATTTGGGATGATAACTTTGCTTCGAGAGCTGTTCCACTTTTCAACCATCTAAGGATGTATGCTAGCCAATGCCATAAATCTCACTTGTATAAGGAATGCTTTGGAATAACCTTTTTGCTAGTGACATATCTTGAGATGTTATGATCATGTTTACTTTTATCATCAAACTTCACTCGAGGACGAGCAAAGAGCAAGTGTGGGGGAACTTGTTGATGGTCCTTAATGTCAATCATAACCCATCAACTATTGCATATAATAATATGAAATGAATCACAAACCATAGTTGTAGGGTTTGATTCTAACAAGTTCCACGAGTTTTGGTGAATCATGGTTTCTACAGTTACATACCGAAAGAGTTATCAAAGAGAGCCAATATGACAGTATAAAAGTATCTCAAATGAAGGATTAGAATGTACCATTGCGACGGGCTCGTCAAGACGATCGAAACGGACATATCATTTGCCATATTTGGAGTCCCGGACGAAAAGATATCGCACCAGCAAGCGACACCTACGTAGGAAGGTTCTAGAAGACACCAGAAACCACCCCGCGGAAGGTGGGGCCCACCTGTCATAGGGGGAGACCGGCCGGTCCCACCCCCAGACCGGCCGGTTTGGGTTTTTCGTGGATTTGGCCCAACTTTGGCCCACGGGATCCACCACCTTTGAGGATGAATCTCAGCCGCCCGTCGATGTCGGTTTGATCCAAGGGCTCACGTCTCGGGTCTATAAAAGGAGCCCCAGACCCCGGGGGGAGACATCCCATGAAACCCTAATTCATATTCTCTGAGGGAGACTCATCTGAGAGGGGTCCCTTGAATGGATCAACCTCTCAGGAGTCATTAGAAAATAGGGAGAGAGGAGAGGAGAGAGTAGAAGGTGGAGCCGGCCTGTCGGATCCCCTCAACTTTGTACCTCTACGGAGACGATTCATCATCGATTCATCTTCAGATTCTCCTGTCGGTAAGTCTAAGTCTTCTATTTAATTAAGTTCAGTTCTTACTTTACTTTGCTTACGGGATCTCCGCTCGTATTGAGTGCTCTAGTTATTACGCATAGCTAGAGTAGTAATCGTTAGTGTAGACGTGGTGTCTAGACTAGTGTTTACCAGAGTTTGCGCCCAATTCTTACGGTTAGTTGTGGTAGCCTTTAGAGGTGACAGCTCTATTGGTCTTCGTATTCCACCATGTCGGAATTGGTGTTTCGTAGAGCTTTTTGGCAGCCTTCCCCAACTACCTTTTTCTCAGTCTTATTCGAGAGTTGGAAAGGTACTGTTGCTCCAAAGTAAGTCAAGTATAGTAAGTCTAATCCTTAGTTAACTAGTTGATCTTAGACAACCCCTCTCTACCCACCAAAAATATTTACCTTTTCTATCTTTGGACATTCTTGATTCGTTACTAGTACACTTCACGTTCCTCGTGGAAAATCGATACCTTGGAATACTCTAGGGTGAAAGCTACAGCGGTATCCGTGTGCTTGCGGATCTTTTCTGTTTGTGTTAAAATATACCAACACCCGCCAGGTCAACCCTCCCTGCCACGCTGTCAATGCCTGTCGCGCCGGCGCATGTGGCGTGACAGTGTGGTATCTTATCACGCCGGCGCCTTGGGCGCGACCAAAGGGGCTATGCCGTGCAAATAATTTTCCAACCAGTTTATACTTGCAATATCTTTAATTAAGGGATTAAAAATAAAAAAATCCGTTGTGGCCCGTGGCGGCATCGAAGCCCAAGAAATGCCACGGCCCATTTTGATTATTCTAGCAAGGTGATCCCTCCTCCGTGGCGGGCGGTGTAACATTCTAAATGTTAATCATGTCATAATTGCATTTCCATTATCATATATGCATCATTTTGCATTTGATCATAAGCACATGCCATTGCAAGTTCTATATGTGCAACATATAAGTGTGTTTGATAATCTCAAAAGTGGTTTAAAAATGTCTAGAATGATGTTTGAAATAGGGTTTATATACAACTTTTTGTTAAAATATGCTCACATGTGATGATAATCGCATTTGTGCTTGTTTTCAATTTACTAAGTAGCTTAGCATGTAAGTATATGTTCTTTTTCAGTTCTTGGGGTTAAGCCCTAAATAAAAGTTGTAGTACAAGTTATGTGCTACAAAAGTTATTTAAGGGTCCATGGTTGAATCTCCTTCTAAATTGTTCAAAAAGTGGACCCAAATATGAATTCAGCATAAGTTGGGGATTTGGACTTGGACATTTTTTCCAAGTCTGGATTTCAGTTATTTTATTCGATTTTCAAGGCTTTGCAAAACTGTTTTCTATTAATAAATTTTTTTTCATCTGGTGCATCCTTTGATAGTGTAAAGTTTGGACTTAGGTTTCATGCAATTGGTTGAGTTTGATTAGTGATATGTTGCTCATAATTAATTGCCAAATGTGGTTAATCAACTGCTTTGTGGATCGCTTCTGTAACTGAATTGTTAGGCACGGTGTTTTTAGTAGTATTTGAGTGCTTGTAGTTTGTAAACCGTGAAGATCTAGCATTTGATCATTTAATCAAAGTTGGAGCACACTTATAGGAGATCTCGGCGGTGTAATTAGTTTGTATTTTGGCCACTTGAGCAAGAAGTTAGAGAGCTCAACTTTAGGGATTCAGTCATCTACAATAACCGAGCAGCGGCCGGCAGCTTCGTCGTCACCATTGCCGTGCCTGCCCGGTGATTCGTCGCCGCTGCCACGCCGTGGTAATCCTTTAACACCGCTGCGCCGGCCGCCGGGGGCGGTGGAGAAGCTTGGCCGTGCCCACGCCGCTGCTAGCCGCCGGGACAGCTCACACCGTTTTTCTCCTCTTTTATTTCCACTGTTCACCGGCGCCACGACAACGGTCCCTCCGGCTTTCACTCGCGCGCGGAATGCTCTGCGAGCCGCGTGTTCAAGTTCGCGACGTCGTGGCCATTCCTCTGTGGCCGTCAATTGCCTTTAAATAGCCTATGCCGGTCACCGTGCTTCCCTTTTCTCTCTCCTGTTCGCCGTCGACCGAGTTGCAATCCATCGTGAAATTCATCCTCATTACACAACCATCGCCAAATTACTCCTGTCACTAACTCCACAATCCCCTTGCGCCTAGGTTGCATCCGGTGCTATCAGTTTCCATTGCCGGAGTGGCTCAGGCCGCCGTTTCCTCCTCGCGGCCGGCCGGAGCACCGCCGTATCCCGCTCCGCCGTGGGTAAGCTACTCTGGTGAGCCGTTTACCGTACCAATTATTGTTTGAACTTGCCTTGGCTCATGGGTTCGATCGGCTCAAATTCCATATCTCTTTTGCCTAGGAAGCGGCGGAACGACCTCTCGCCGTGGTGTTCACGCCGCGCCTTAAATCTCCAACGCCGACGACCCAGCCACGCCGTATCGCAGTCGCTACTGATTGATGTTCTAGGGTCGGGGTGAGCTCTTAGTTGCTAAGCCGTCGCCTGTTAGGTCACTACCACACTCTAGAAGCCGGACCATCGCGCTGCCGCGTGCCGGACCTTGTCAAGCCGCCGGTGGCGCCGCGGCCGAGCCTTCGGCCTGAGCCGCCAAGCCAGGCCGGATTATGTAGGCCGGGCCGAGCCAGCGCGTAGCTGGGCCGAGCCGAGCCGAGTTGAAGCCCGTAGGCTTTCCCTCCCTTTTTAAAACGTTTGAACATTTTCCATGGCAATGAATAGTGCTACATTTTGTGAATTTCATAAAAATTTGTATGAGTGTGATAAAATTCTAAAAAATTTTGTATAGCTTCCTCATAGTAATGATTATTTAAGAAAAATAGGAAACTTGGTTTTTGAATAGTTTCTGCATGAGATAAAATTATCTCTTTTAATTAATAAATGCATATTCTCTGATTTTTAGAGAATAAATTATTGATCCAAAAATCATAACAATTATTTTGCAACCATTTCATGACATTACCAACCTGCACAAAAAGTTTGAGTTGAATTTGGGAATATTTTATAAAATCATTATTTTCCAAAATGAGGAATAAAAGGAAAAAAGGAGATATGTGATTGCATGTATGCTTATGTTTTGAATAATTTAAAGTCATGCCTTGCTGTTTATCATCATAGGGCATTGTTTAGCTTTGAAATACTCTGATTGATTAATTAATAGCTTAGAATTGCATGTTATGATTAATAAATGTGGTAGTATTACTTGCATTTACTGTTTTTTTTAATAAAACAACCACATAGTATATGTATAGTGCTTGTGTGACCTTTAGGGTTGCATGATGGCCTTGGATTAGGAAACCCCTTTGATCCTCGTCAATTCTCTTGCTTAGTGAGAATGATCATGATTCGCTAGTTGATAGCGAATAGTTGTTGCTCTCTAGTAGTTACACTATCTCTTCCAGAGAAGAGATATGCACATACTCAGTGTGTTTAGAAATAAGTGATGTTAGTCTATTTAACTATTAACTCTGGTGTTGTCATCAGAGAAAGAGAATTGCACACATGAAACCTTATGTAGCTTTCCATTCTTGTCATTTCCCATAAGCATGTCATCATGTATCATTTCATGCCATAACATCTTATCATCACGCATCCTATATGTCTTCTTATTATTTATGCATCGCATACATTCATATAGGATCGGAGGAAGAGGTTTCCGTCGAGTACGTGGTGACCAAGGAGAAGGATCCACAGGAGTTGCCACCCAAAGGCGAAGGACAAGACTCTGAGCCACTGCTGAAGTGCACTAACCCCGGATTCTCCACTTTTCGCCGAGGCAAGCCCCGGAGCATCCTAAATACCTATTCTATCTTTTTGAAATACAATTAATCCTTTTCTTTATATAGTACTGTTATGTGCATTAAGTTATCAGGGGTGGTTGACACTGTTGTTGCATGACTTCCATGTCCACTAAAACGAAAACCGTTTATCTTACTAGATAAAATAGATAGATTATGCTTAGCCATGCTTAGATCATTAAGAAGTCGGATGATTTCCTGTCATCCGCACCATTTAGGATCGGTACATGTGATATCCTTAATCATGAGGTGAATGATAATTGGAGACCGGACGGGATTCGGTGTCTGGTGATGCTACAAGACATGGAGGTCTTGTATGCTTGTATTTTTTTTACCGTCTGTGTTGATTAAGGACCGTACCGTATTCTGGACATAGGTGTGAGATTGAACGTACCTTCACATAACAGCCGATTAACTCGTTTCGACTGTGAAACCGATTAGCTCGTTCAAGGTAGATTTTGAACCGTTAGCATTACTGGGAGGAGAGCGTGCGTTGTGAGGGGATCGATCCAAAATCCAGCAAAGAACTACAGGCCACGGGGTCGTTGGGGGTACTTGACTGGTGAGGATCGAGGACCATGAGTTTTGCGAAGCGGTTCAATCCTATCTTTCGAATAGAGTGAACGGTGATTCGCTCGGGTGAGGTACACACTCGTGCGAGTGTGTGATACGGGCTTTACCCAGCTGGTGTAATCGATTCGAATCGCCGTCTCTCCCGAATAGTGAGAAACTCATACCTTTTCGCAGAGGCGTAGTAAAAAGAGATGGAATTCACTATTGATATTAGAAGGATTATAATTGGTACCTTATCTTTAGTTATATGCTTGTTATAATTCAGATGTATGTTTTAGAAAGGTGCAAACCTAGTTAGGAATTACCTCTCAATAAGTTTGCCGTCGATATACATAAAACTTTAGAAGTTAATAATGAGTTTTTTCGCAAAAGTTGCTAGCCAACAAACCCCACCATACATAACCTATCATGTATCCTTGGAGTTTTCATTTATTTCCCTGTCGGGTAAGTCTTGCGGAGTACAATTGAGTACTCAGGGTTTTTACCCATCGTTGTAGGTATTATCCTTTATGAAGGTTTTGGCATTGCTTGCTTTAATCTTGTGGATGATTTGGATTAGTAAGACCAACGGGCATGGTCATATCGTATAATTCTCTCATCATGCTTGTAAGGAGGTTTGATGGAAACTGGTGATATACTATAATCTATGTTATTGTATTTTAGAAACAATGTTATTTTCCTGTAACATATTTGGAACCAGTGTGTAATTATTTTCCGCTGTAACTCTGTATACTGATGTATGATGTTTCCTTAATAATGTGGTCCTGGATGTAAGTTGATTCACCGAGGTCCTTCGTGACACTCGGCAGACTACCGGATTCATTCGAGAAGCGGTGTATACGTGTCAACGTTATTAACAGGGACAATTATGCTTAATCTCGGATGGATTGGTCGGTTCTGTCACAGCTGGCATCAGAGTAGGATTAAGGATAATATCATCATCAGTGTATTTAAAACAAAAGCTTTTGGGTTTTGAAAATCCTAATTTGCAACAAAACTAGCTTTATGTAGGTTTTTGAGTTTTGAATCTACACCAGTATCAAACCTCCAGTTAAGCCCGTATAAGGACTATCAGGTGGCAATGCTAACTCTGGGGGGTCTCATGTATTGCATGTATGTGAACCAATGCCTCTACGCTCAGGTAAGAAGGTAAGTACGAATGGTTATCTTGTCACCCGATGACCTAAGGGTGGTGGTGACCTCATACGAAAGTATATGTGTATATTCGTATATACATATATGGAAGTATGCAGTATAAACTGTCTTTTAAATTATGCAACGTCGCACCTACGCCGAGGTAAGTGTGAGTTGTGAGAGCATGATCGGACAACCGCCGGTCTAGGGGAGTACTAGTGTGGTTACCGGAATATTTACATGTTACACACATGTTCATATGAAGGTACTTAATTGTGGGATGTAATGATGATTCGGGTAGTTTAGTGCTACATGTATGTATACAGGGGTATACATATGTGGGGAGCATTTAAAGTTACTGCTTTATTGTGTGTGATGCATATCATGTGGGGATTCGGGCTGAAATGAATTCTTTTGCAGGTACGCTAACTACGAGAACGTGTAGTAAATCGAATAGATGCGATTTAATGAGAGCACGTAGGAATGCCACCGCTTATTATCGATTAGAAAGTCTACTCTTCTCTAATGCTGTGAGGACGAATAGGATCGAACATGCATCATGATCATTCATTGCTCATCTTATTGCATCAAAATCTTTCCCCTTACAAAGTTGTAGAATAACTAAAGATATAATTCCAGTAAGAACTAAAGTGCCCACCTAATTGTACTCTAAATATGATGCGGATGTCGAATCCTCGTTCCAATGGTTCGGAGAGAGAAAATTCTGGACCTTCAGAATTGCCACCCCCACTTACTGCGGCAGAAGCACTATCTCGCTTGGTTGGTGGTCAAGCGAACATAGAGGCCGCTTTACAACAAATTGCTCAGAATACAACACCAGGGCACCAGAATCGCTGTGATCAAGACCCACCTGTCACTTACAAGAAATTTTTGGGCACCAATCCACCGGTGTTTACTCATTCAGAAGAACCTCTGCAAGCAAAGGAATGGCTTAACACTATTGAGCAAAAGTTTCGTCTTCTTCAATATACTGATACTCAGAAGGCTGAGTATGCAGCTCAACAGTTGCATGGCGCTGCTGGTATTTGGTGGACCAGCTATTTGTCCACTTTGCCCGAAGATGCAAGACCTACGTGGCGTGAGTTTAGAGAAGTTTTCTGTGAATCTTATATACCTAAAGGCATCATAAAAATCAAGAGGATGGAATTTTTGAAGCTGGCCCAAGGTACCAAAACTGTGACTGAGTATGTCTATGCCTTTAATCATCTGGCTAGGTATGCCCCTGAGCACGTGGATACACCGAAAAAGCGGATGGGTTATTTTATGCGTGGGTTATCTCTCAAGCTCCAAGATGATTTAACTCTTGGTAAGTGCACCACTTATAATGAGCTAGTTAGTAATGCTATTATTAAAGAGAATGCTCATCGCTTATATAAGGAGGACAAGAAACGCAATGAGTTCTATTTTAGTGGTCCATCTCAATCGTTAATCCAGAAGGTGCAAATGCTCCAATACTGTCCACCAGTCAAGCAGTATATGCCACCTCAGCAACAGGAGCCTCAACAAAATACCCCACCTCCAAATTTTCAGCAAATGAATGCAACTAAGGGTCTTCAAAGTCGTTCCAGATTTCCTTGTTACAACTGTGAAGAACTTGGGCATCTTGCTCGTGAGTGTCCTCAGCCCAAGCGTAGTTATGCAACAAAGACCACAGACCAAAGAGTCCAAAGAAGCGTAAGGCTAACTCTTCATCTCAAATTTTCAAGAAACAAACTTCAGGTACCTATGTGGGATGTGTGCATTATACTACTATGGAAGAAATCCCAATAGGAGAACCAGTGACTGCGGGTATATTTCTAGTGAATCAAAACCCTGCATGTATTTTGTTTGACTCTGGATCATCACATTCATTTATAAGTCAAGCTTTTGCATCCAAGCATCAGTTCCCAATTAATACAATGAAGAATGGGTTTCTAATCAACTCAATTGGTGCTGAGACATCCACCAAACATATAGTTTGGAATGCTATAATTGAGATTGGAGGAAGGAAGTTTTCAACACACCTTATTGTGTTGCCAAATTTGGGTTTAGATGTCATTTTAGGCATAAATTGGATGAAGGAATATGAAGTAACTATCAATGTGCCCAATAGAATGCTCAAGTTAAATTCACCAGAGGGCAATGGTACCTTAGATGTGTCACTTTCTATGGATCCTAATCTTGGAAATTCATCTTTTGCTACCCAGACCATCAAGTTAGAAGATATTCCGGTGGTATGTGAATTTTCAGATGTATTTCCCGATGATTTACCAGGTTTACCACCAGAGAGAGATGTTCAATTTGCTATTGGTCTTGTACCTGGCACTGCTCCTATCTATAGAAGGCCATATAGAATGCCACCAGATGAGTTGGTTGAATTGAAGAAACAAATACAAGAACTGTTGATCGAAGAAATTTATTAGACCAAGTACATCTCCGTGGGGATGCCCTGCCCTATTTGTGAAAAAGAAGGATGACACTGCGTGTATGTGTGTTGATTATCGACCACTTAACGCAGTGACCATCAAAAACAAATATCCACTACCTCACATTGATATCCTATTTGACCAACTAAGCGAGCTAAGGTTTTCTCTAAGATTGACTTGAGATCGGGGCTATCATCGGATCGAATTCGACCGGAGGATATTCCTAAAACAGCTTTTGTAACCCGATATGGTCTATTTGAGTACTTGGTAATGTCTTTTGGTCTCACCAATGCACCTGCTCATTTTATGTATTTGATGAATTCAGTCTTCATGCCCGAGTTGGACAAATTTGTTGTGGTATTTATTGATGATATATTGGTATACTCGAGAATGATGAAGATCATACAGAACACTTGAGAATTGTCCTAACCAGACTCAGGAAACATAAACTATATGCTAAATTTAGCAAGTGTGAATTTTGGCTCCGTGAGGTCAAATTTTTGGGGCATGTGCTATCAGAAAACGGTATATCAGTAAACCCCGATAAAGTTCAGGAAGTGTTGAATTGGAAAGCTCCAACCACTGTCTCAGAAATCTGTAGTTTCCTTGGATTAGCCGGTTATTATAGGCGATTCATTCCGGACTTTTCAAAGGTTGTTAAACCCATGACGCGATTGCTTCAAAAGAAAGAAAAGTTTATGTGGATACCAGAGTGTGAAGCCGCTTTCGCACTTTGAAGAAGTTATTAACTACCGCTCCCCGTGTTGGCACAACCCGACATAATCAAGCCTTTCGATGTTTATTGCGATGCTTCGTGCATTGGTCTCGGCCAAGTCCCTAATGCGGGAAGGTCGAGTCATTGCCTATGCCTCGCGACAACTTCAAAAGTATGAGGTTAATTATCCTACTCATGATCTAGAACTGGCTGCAGTGGTGCATGCTTTGAGGATTTGGAGGCATTATCTGTTGGGAAAGTTATGTCATATCTATACTGATCACAAGAGCCTTAAATATATCTTTACCCAGCCAGAGTTAAATATGAGACAGAGAAGATGGTTGGAATTGATTAAAGATTATAATTTGGAAGTGCATTATCATCCAGAAAAAGCTAATGTAGTAGCCGATGCTCTTAGCAGAAAAAACCTCATTGCAACTACACGGAGTTACTCTCTGGAGAAACTTTCGACCTTATGCATCCAGCAGTGATCAATAATATCATGGTTAGTTGCAATCTAGAAAGCCAAATTATAGAAGGTCAAAAGGCTGATGTCGGTATTTTTCATATCAAGCGAAAGATACGAGGGAAAGAAACTAAGCATTTCCGAGTGGATGAAAACGGAGTGCTATGGTTTGATGATCTCTTGGTAGTTTCCAAAGATGAGAAATTAAAAGATCAAATCTTGTCTGAAGCTCATTCTTCTAACCTATCAATTCATCCTGGTAGCAGTAAGATGTACCAAGATTTGAAGCCCAAGTATTGGTGGACCAAGATGAAGAAAGAAATAGCACGGTATGTTGCTCACTGTAATGTGTGTGGAAGGGTAAAAGCAGATCATTTACAACCCGCTGGACTGCTCCAATCCCTATCTATTCCAGAATGGAAATGGGAAGAAATAGGTATGGATTTTATAACTGGACTTCCTAGAACACAGAAAGGATACAATTGTATATGGGTAATTGTGGATCGTCTCACTAAGACGGCACACTTTTTACCTGTCAAGTTTGGATATAGTGCAGAGCAATATGCAGACATATATATTGCACAAATCTTGCATCTACATGGTGTTCCAAAAACCATTATATCAGATAGAGGCTCACAATTCATGTCTCGTTTTTAGGAGCACCTACACGCATATCTTGGTACTAAGCTAATCAGAAGCTCTGCTTATCATCCACAAACTTCTGGTCAAGTTGAGCGGGTAAATCAAATTCTAGAAGACATGCTAAGAGCCTGTGTACTCTCTACTTCGGGTTCTTGGGATGAATGGTTACCATTGGCAGAATTCTCTTATAACAATAGTTACCAAGAAAGTATCAAAATGGCACCGTTCGAAGCACTTTATGGCAGAAAATATAGGACCCCCTTAAACTGGATGGAGCCTGGGGAGAGGAGGTACTACGGTATTGATTTTGTGAAGCAAGCTGAAGAACGAGTCCAAAAGATACAACAACATCTTAAAAGCTGCTCAATCCCGTCAAAAAAGTTATGTTGATAAAAGACGTAGATCAATATATTTTAATGTTGGTGACTATGTCTATTTGAAGGTTTCACCATTTAAAAGTGAACGTCGATTCGGGATACAAGGTAAATTGGCTCCTCGTTATGTGGGACCATTCAGGATCATAGCTCGTAAAGGAAAAGTGGCATATGCTTTACAACTTCCACCTCGTATGAGTACCGTGTTTAATGTCTTCCATGTCTCCCAATTAAAGAAATGTTTGAGAGCACCCACCGAAGAAGTCAATCTGGATGATATTAAATTGGAATCAGACCTTACATATAAAGAAGGGCTGGAAAGAGTTTTGAAAGAAACGGAAAGGGTGACCCGAAGCAAGATTGTGAAATTTTATAAAGTGTTGTGGAGTAATCATACCGATGCTACTTGGGAACGAGAAGATTTTCTTCGCACCAAGTACCCCGCCTTTTATGAACAATGGTACGTCCTGCAAAATCTCGGAACGAGATTTTATTAAGGGGGGAGAAGCTGTAACATTCTAAATGTTAATCATGTCATAATTGCATTTCCATTATCATATATGCATCATTTTGCATTTGATCATAAGCACATGCCATTGCAAGTTCTATGTGTGCAACATATAAGTGTGTTTGATAATCTCAAAAGTGGTTTAAAAATGTCTAGAATGATGTTTGAAATAGGGTTTATATACAACTTTTTGTTAAAATATGCTCACATGTGATGATAATCGCATTTGTGCTTATTTTCAATTTACTAAGTAGCTTAGCATGTAAGTATATGTTCTTTTTCAGTTCTTGGGCTTAAGCCCTAAATAAAAGTTGTAGTACAAGTTATGTGCTACAAAAAGTTATTTAAGGGTCCATGGTTGAATCTCCTTCTAAATTGTTCAAAAAAGTGGACCCAAATCTGAATTCAGCATAAGTTGGGGATTTGGACTTGGACATTTTTTCCGTCTGGATTTCAGTTATTTTATTCGATTTTCAAGGCTTTGCAAAACTGTTTTCTATTAATAAATTTTTTCATCTGGTGCATCCTTTGATAGTGTAAAGTTTGGACTTAGGTTTCATGCAATTGGTTGAGTTTGATTAGTGATATGTTGCTCATAATTAATTGCCAAATGTGGTTAATCACTGCTGTGACTGCTCTGCTTAACTGAATTGTTAGGCACAGTGTGTTTTTAGTAGTATTTGAGTGCTTGTAGTTTGTAAACCGTGAAGATCTAGCATTTGATCATTTAATCAAAGTTGGAGCACACTTACAGGAGATCTCAGCGGTGTAATTAGTTTGTATTTTGGCCACTTGAGCAAGAAGTTAGAGAGCTCTGAACTTTAGGGATTCAGTCATCTACAGTAACCGAGCAGCAGCAGCTTCTCATCACCATTGCCGTGCCTGCCAGTGATTCGTCGCCGCTGCCACGCCGTGGTCATCCTTTAACACCTGTTGCGCTGGCCAGAGGGCAGTGGAGAAGCTTGGCCGTGCCCATGTCGTTGCTAGCCGCCGGACAGCTCACCGTTTTTCTCCTCTTTTATTTCCACTGTTCACCGGCGCCACGACAACGGTCCCTCCGGTTTTCACTCACGCGCGGAATGCTCTGCGAGCCGCGTGTTCAAGTTCCCGACGTCGTGGCCATTCCTCTGTGGCCGTCAATTGCCTTTAAATAGCCTATGCCGGTCACCGTGCTTCCCTTTTCTCTCTCCTGTTCGCCGTCGACCGAGTTGCAATCCATCGTGAAATTCATCCTCATTACACAACCATCGCCAAATTACTCCTGTCACTAACTCCACAATCCCCTTGCGCCTAGGTTGCATCCAGTGCTATCGGTTTCCATTACCGGAGTGGCTCAGGCCGCCGTTTCCTCCTCGCGGCCGGCCGGAGCACCGCCGTATCCCGCTCCGCCGTGGGTAAGCTACTCTGGTGAGCCGTTTACCGTACCAATTATTGTTTGAACTTGCCTTGGCTCATGGGTTGTGATCGGCTCAAATTCCATATCTCTTTTGCCTAGGAAGCGACGGAACGACCTCTCGCCGTGGTGTTCACGCCGCGGCCTTCGTCTCCAACACCGACGACCCAGCCACGCCGTATCACAGTCGCTACTGATTGATGTTCTAGGGTCGGGGTGAGCTCTTAGTTGCTATGCCGTCGCCTGTTAGGTCACTACCGCACTCTAGAAGCCGGACCATCGCGGTGCCGCCGTGCCGGACCTTGTCAAGCTGCCGGTGGCGCCAGGCCGAGAGCCTTCTCGGCTTGAGTCGCCAAGCCGGGCCGGATTATGCGTAGGCCGGGCCGAGCCAGCGCGTAGGCTGGGCCGAGCCGAGCCCGCTTGAAGCCCGTAGGCTTTCCCTCCCTTTTTAAAAACGTTTGAACATTTTCCGTGGCAATGAATAGTGCTACATTTTGTGAATTTCATAAGAATTTGTATGAGTGTGATAAAATTCTAAAAATTTTTGTATAGCTTCCTCATAGTGATGCTTATTTAAGAAAAATAGGAAACTTGGTTTTTGAATAGTTTCTACATGAGATAAAATTATCTCTTTTAATTAATAAATGCATATTCTCTGATTTTTAGAGAATAAATTATTGATCCAAAAATCATAACAATTATTTTGCAACCATTTCATGACATTACCAACCTGCACAAAAAGTTTGAGTTGAATTTTAGAATATTTTATAAAATCATTATTTTCCAAAATGAGGAATAAAAGGAAAAAGGAGATATGTGATTGCATGTATGCTTATGTTTTGAATAATTTAAAGTCATGCCTTGCTGTTTATCATCATAGGGCATTGTTTAGCTTTGAAATACTCGATTGATTAATTAATAGCTTAGAATTGCATGTTATGATTAATAAATGTGGTAGTATTACTTGCATTTATCGTTTTTTTTTTTAATAAAACAACCACATAGTATATGTATAGTGCTTGTGTGACCTTTAGGGTTGCATGATGGCCTTGGATTAGGAAACCCCTTTGATCCTCGGCAATTCTCTTGCTTAGTGAGAATGATCATGATTCGCTAGTTGATAGCGAATAGTTGTTGCTCTCTAGTAGTTACACTATCTCTTCTAGAGAAGAGATATGCACATACTCAGTGTGTTTAGAAATAAGTGATGTTAGTCCATTTAACTAACTCTAATAATATAGTGTTGTCATCAGAGAAAGAGAATTGCACATATGAAACCTTATGTAGCTTTCCATTCTTGTCATTTCCCGTAAGCATGTCATCATGTATCATTTCATGCCATAACATCTTATCATCGCGCATCCTATATGTCTTCTTATTATTTATGCATCGCATACATTCATATAGGATCGGAGGAAGAGGGTTCCGTCGAGTACGTGGTGACCAAGGAGAAGGATCCACAGGAGTTGCCACCCAAAGGCGAAGGACAAGACTCGAGCCACCGCTTTGAAGTGCACTAACCCCGATTCTCCACTTTTCACCGAGGCAAGCCCCGGAGCATCCTAAATACCTATTCTATCTTTTTTGAAATATAATTAATCCTTTTCTTTATATAGTACTGTTATGTGCATTAAGTTATCAGGGGTGGTTGACACTGTTGTTGCATGACTTCCTTGTCCACTAAAATGAAAACCATTTATCTTACTAGATAAAATAGATAGATTATGCTTAGCCATGCCTAGATCATTAAGAAGTCGGATGATTTCCTGTCATCCGCACCATTTAGGATCGGTACATGTGATATCCTTAATCATGAGGTGAATGATAATTGGTGACCGGACGGGATTCGGCGTTTGGTGATGCTACAAGACATGGAGGTCTTGTATGCTTGTATTTTTTTACCGTCTGTGTCGATTAAGGACCGTACCGTATTCTGGACATAGGTGTGAGATTAAACGTATTTTCACATAACAGCCCGATTAACTCGTTTTTCGACCGTGAAACCGATTAGCTCGTTCGAGGTAGATTTTGAACCGTTAGCATTACTGGGAGGAGAGCATACGTTGTGAGGGGATCGATCCAAAATCCAGCAAAGAACTACAGGGCCACGGGTCGTTGGGGTACTTGGACCGGTGAGGATCGAAGGCCACGAAGTTTTTCTGCGGCGGTTCAATCCTATCTTTCGAATAGTGTGAACGGTGATTCGCTCGGGTGAGGTACACACTCGTGTGAGTGTGTGATACGGGCTTTACCCAACTGGTGTAATCGATTCGAATCGCCATCTCTCCCGGATAGTGAAAAACTCATACCTTTTCGCAGAGACGTAGTAAAAGAGATGGAATTCACTATTGATATTAGAAGGATTATAATTGGTACCTCATCTTTAGTTATATGCTTGTTATAATTCAAATGTATGTTTTAGAAAGGTGCAAATCTAGTTAGGAATTACCTCTCAATAACTTTGCCGTCGATATACATAAAACTTTAGAAGTTAATAATGAGCTTTTTCGTAAAAGTTGCTAGCCAACAAACCCCACCATACATAACCTATCATGTATCCTTGGAGTTTTCATTTATTTCCCTGTCGGGTAAGTCTTGCGGAGTACAATTAAGTACTCGGGGTTTTTACCCATCGTTGCAGGTATTATCCTTTATGAAGACTTTGGCATTGCTTGCTTTAATCCTGTGGATGATTTGGATTAGTAAGACCAACGGGCATGGTCATATCGTATAATTCTCTCATCATGCTTGTAAGGAGGTTTGATGGAAACCGGTGATATACTACAATCTATGTTATTGTATTTCAGAAACAATGTTATTTTCCCCGTAACATATTTGGAACCAAATTGTGTAATTATTTTCCATTTGAACTCTCAGATATCTTGATGTATGATGTTTCCTTAATAATGTGGTCCTGGATGTAAGTTGATTCACCGAGGTCCTTCGTGACACTCGGCAGACTACCGGATTCATTCGAGAAGCGGTGTATACGTGTCAACGTTATTAACAGGGACAATTATGCTTAATCTCAGATGGATTGGTCGGTTCTGTCACAGGCGAACGGCATCTGAAGCCCACAAATGGCACGGCCCATTTAAACTATTTTCTTTACTAAAATCTCTCTGCCGCGTCGCGATGCCCGCCGCAACGCTAGGCCCATGCTTCCTTCTTCCTCGCGTCGCGCCTCCCCGTCCTTCCTTGAACCGCCGAACGGCCGCGCACGCATTCTTGCGGCCTCTCACGACGGACCGCATATTGCCGCCAAGCTGATGCAGGCTCAAGCGGGGAGCCCGCGTGCCACCGCCACCGCGATACTCGAATACGCTGTCGCAGGCCCGAGTCGCTAGTAGTTGCTGCTTGGCTTTCTTCGATCGGATCAGCGACCTCCTTGATCAGGAGAGCTCTCGGCCAGAGCCAATGACAAAGCTGGGGCCTGGTGGTGCCGGTGACAGAGGCGGCCGTGACGGTGTGCCGCCCAACTGGATGCCGCTGTTCCAGTACCCGCCACGGCGGGCCGCACCGGACCTTGCCGTATCCGCGGTGTGCAAGTAGCACCTGCAGATGGGCACTGGCGCCGGGCACATCAGTGGCTGGGTCGATTCCATGTCGCCCGGGCAAGCAAGTTAGCCGCCACGCTTCGTCAAGCCGTCGACGATTCTCTGCTCACGGATGCAGAGATGACGTTCCACTTCATCTGTGTGTTCCTCAGAGGCCCGGGCTGCTCCGGCGAGAATGGAGTGTACGGGCTGTGCAATATCGGCGGCAACGTGCTTCTTGCGGAAATGCCAGTGGACCAGTCAACGCGGTGATCCTTGGGCCCGATCACGATGTCGCCGTCCTTGTCTACTATGACGCCCAGGGTACAGAGAGAGTCGGCAGAAGGGAGCCATATCTGCGGCAGAGGCTGCTGGGGATGTACGACTCATCGCTATTTCCACTCCCCGCCGACGCCGCAGCTGCCGAGACGGCCTCAACTGTGCGGCGCCTGCTGCCGCCCTTCGTCACGGCCGCCGATTACCTTGGGCGGGTGATTCTACTGACGGGGATCGATCCCGAGACTTGTGACGCTGCAGAAGTCGCGAGGTTCATATTCGCAGCAGGACTGGGTTATGCACTTGAGGCCGTCGTAGTGTACAGGTCTCTTGGGGCTGTGTTCGTGGTGTTCCAGAGGCAGTTTCATTCAGAGTTGCTGCTACAGGAACCCCAGGAAGAATGGCTCGCAGCTTTCAGGAGTCCGGTGGAGTGTCAGCTCCAGGAGGCGACGCCCATGCACCAGCAGCAGTTGGCGGCTCCAGTGCAGCAGCTTGATTTCAGCAGACTGAGCCTTGGGCCGAGACAGTGGGTGAACCCCGCAGCATTTGAGACTATGAGGCTTGAGTTCAGCGCAGCTTTGGTGGGGTGCCCGGATCACAACTTCCTGGAGCTGACTCTCGGGCTGATGAGACTCACTGCTCTGTCACAACCTCCGGCGCTTCGGCGCAGCTACTTCCCAGACCGAGCAGTGCTGCTTACCAGGACTTGCATCTACGTGAAGGAGTGGGATCTTAGGGCCGCGCTGAGCAGGTACGGTTCGTTGGACGAGTTGGTATATCTGAGCCCCAAGAGGATCGCCCTGGTCATCTTCACCTCTTGGACTGGGGCAACCAGACTGCTACGGGAGCCGGCAGCGACCCGGAGGCGCCTGGGGTTTGGCGACTGCCGACCTTCACCAGCAGATGCTAGCGTTGCCAGTTTCATTGCGAGCACGGTGCTGCAGGACCTGCTCAGCTTACAGAGCAGACTACCGGCTTACTGGTGATCATTCAGAGCCTTCCCTTAGCTTAGCTTAGCTTCTGATCATTCATTTCATATGCGTAGGGCATGGGATTCTTTCCTTCAGACTATGTTTAGGACGAGCACGAACTGGTTCGTTGGAGATCCGTTTGATGCTGCGCGCATCACAGCCGACTGGTTGATTCTTTCTTACACTTGGCCACTGCTGATTGCTAAACCCAGCCTTCTTCATTCTGTCTCATGCTTGTGGTGGGTGGCTGTTCTGTGTCACATGTTCCTGTGACGTTTAACTCGATCGATCTTGCCATGTGCTGATGCTGGTTTTGCGGCCTTCCTTTAATTTGTTGCTTTCTTTGGCTGGCTGCACTGTTAAGTTCTGAAGCTTGGCAAACAATACCAAGCCACTGTTAAGGTCTGGATTTTTTCTTTTTTTGAGAAAAAGGTCTGGAATTATGAGATGTTGGGAAAAGCTATGCCCATGCGTTGGAGCTCCGCCTGGTGCGTCGTTGACCGGCCCATAGGTGACCGTGGTTTGGGCTTTCCAGCATAGGCACGAGCAGCCCAAGCCCACAGAGTCACTAGCCCGTGACGGTTGTTGCCACCACGATGGAGCAACGCGTACACATCCACGCCGCCGGAGGCCGGATAAGTAGTACTCCTACATCTGAATCTGAACTGATCACCCCACACAAACACAAACATGGTCACTCTTGGTAACCTTCGCCTACTGTACGGCGATGTCGTTGAGACGGCGACGATAGTGCGCAGCCTTCTCGCCCCCGTCGCGAGCCAGCTCTCCGGGGACCCGTCCGACCTCCACCGCCGCTGTGTGCTGGGCTATGGCCTGGGGTGCTTCCCGACGAAGCCGGGCGATGAGGCGCACGATCCCAATCTGGCCAAGTTCGGCGCCTTTGAGGCGGACGACGTGCACGCCGATCTGGCGCCGTTCGGGGCCATCGAGGCGGTCGTCGTTTGCGCGCCCATGTTCTACGCGGCGGTCGTCTTCAAGAACGAATCGAGCGTCGCGATCGCGCTCCGTCGGCAGGCGGAGACGTCGACGGGGATGTACAGCGCCGTCCCGCCGCTCGACAAGGCGCTCCCGCTCCGTTGCATGCCACTGGAGATGATCAAGGTCGGGATCGGTATCGGCGGCGGCCGGGATCTCTCTCGATTTCGTCGTATATTTTAGCTATTTCTGCGTGCTAATATTAACAATGCATGCAGTTCGCGTTGAACCCGCCGATGCCGCCGAGTGCAGTGCTGCGAGCGCCGCGGCCGCTGCGGCCGTTGCACTCGTTCCGGAACTATCCGGGGGAGCCTCTCCTGCATCGTCCTTAGGCGGGTGAACCGGGCACGACGGACTTCTGGCCGTGCAAAGAGTCGCTGGTCTACGGGCCGGCGGTGGCAGCGGACGGCACCCTTACTACTACCGGGACAGGAACGGGAAGAAGGGGGTTCGTATCGATCCTGCGTGGATACGAGTCGTTCGGATCGATCGGCCGGATGCCTACGCCGGCGGCCCCCCCAACGTTCGTGCCCTATGTTTGCTATTGCTAGTACTAGTTTTTTTACATACACCTCATCAAATCTTTCATCGTTATCTATACCTAATACTTAAAAGACAAAGGTTTCTCTCCCCCATTTTTTATCCGGGCCTCCTCTAACTAACTCTTCTTTCGAAAAGAATGAAATAACACCACCACTTACTTAGTTTAGAATTGCAAAACCTTATTAATAACTAGCGTTCCATCTTTTTAAGCTTATTTTACATAGTACATAGACAATAGCCACCTAATAAACTGAGTCGATCTCTCTTTAATTTTCCATATAGTAAAATCCTATACTGCAGATAGTATTCTTTATGAGCCTTAGTATTTAATTGAAACATGATTGAGATAAGCCCGGTATTATGACCCATGACAGGGCAAAGTTCAATTTAAATTTAATCTATTACCTAATCTACCTCTATTTAAAAAGACAAAATTTATGTTCACTTTTTTTTACTTGTCCTATTCGGTGGGCATTCATGCACGTACTCGATTGTGATACCGCAGGACAATTGAATTGATATATATAATCCATCAACAAACATGTGTGTCATTTGAACGGCACACATCATCAAAAAACTCGAACTACTGCAAGGTTTCGTGTCCATCAACTTAAATGCGAGGAATTATACATGAGGTTTTGTGTCCATCAACTTAAATGCGAGGAATTATACACGAGTAAGTACACAGAAAGATGAACAGAGTCTGAGAAGAAGGTATAATCAGTCACGGACTTGTTGTGGTTCAATTTTTATATATAATACTATATATACGACTCAAGACTCCTATATGTTTGCGTGTAATTCGTGACTCAGAGCATAAGCACACATTATTATTTCGTCTATCCTTGGATTTCTCCTATTTGATCCATGTGGCTAGCTGCCGGCGCCGTGGTGCTGAGTCGCTGACAATATCATACGCGGCCCTCTTCATGGCAGTCACCGCGCTTTGGCACCGAGCCTCGCTTGCAAGACGATGACGTCAATATCAAAAGCAGCACTAGCTCCGGCAGCAGCAGCGACGGGATCAGACAACCGGGAGGTTGTGTCCCAATCTCATGAGCAGGCGTGGTTGTGGCCAACGATATAGCCGTAGACATCAACACGGTGTTGGACGCCGCCGGCCAGTCACAGGAGATAGAGGCGCCGTCGCGCTCGCCGCCACAACCGATATATGAGGTGATGCCAACGGTTTCCACCGCCATGGATCAGCCGGCGGCGGCTACACAATTTGCGTGAGCCCGCTTGAGGACAGCGACCAGTGCAGCGTCATGCCATGCATAATGCATTGCCAAGTGGATAATGACTTGCAACAACATCTGCCCACCGTGCAGGGCTTAGCTGCAATGGTTCAATGAGGCTTAGTGCACATACATTTTTGCTAGATACTGTACGTATAGTATAAGGTTGTTTCATCATCAGTGTAATTGTGTACAAAAGACCAGCATATTAAAAAAGCAAATAATAAATATAACACGTTATGTCCAGGGGTTACCATTAATTATAAAAAATTAATAAAATTTTTACAACACTTTAACTCACCTGTATTGTCTAATGAACCTAATGATATTTTTGTGAGATTGGTTAACGTTTATACATCGCTTTAGACCATATATTTGGAGCCTCAAGAGCCAAAGTGTTCTAAAATTTAGTGGCTAAACTTTAGACCATATGATACAAATTGAGCCTGATCCAGTTTAAAACCACTATTTGATACATTAGCAACAAAGTACCAGATATTAGAACTCCAGATTTTTATAGAAAAGTCTAGAAACTCTATATTTAACTTTAGCAGCACATAAAAATTAAAGTTACGATACATATATATTTAAATATTTCCATGTTTTTCAACAGAAGAAAAAAAAATCTTTCAAAGTTATTAAATTCTATATAGACTTAACATATAAATAAAATATAAATATATATGTATCATTCCCATCATTATTTTCTATGAATGTTTGATTTTTTTCTCTCCCGTTGCAACACACGAACATATTTGCTAGTATACTTTATTACGTGACGCATATGGTCGTCTCTATGTTACTCTGTATTGATCTTGATCTGTACTCCTACAAAGTAGGAGATGTTTGGCAACAGAGATCCTACTATAGCAACACTGGGGTATATTATTGAAACATTTGCGTGGCATGTAGCGGATCCCATGTCCAACAGACTAATCGGCGACTCGCTCATTCCTGCACGGTTGACAGGCGACACGCGACAGCTGCCTGTGCCTAGACTCGATCGATCATCGCCTGCCTTGTCGTCTCGCGATGCTATAAGTCCAGGAATTGACGGGCCCGGACCCTCGGCCATGCATCTTGGTTCGATTTCGCAACATCGTCGTGTCGTGCAGCACCGAGACTCTGATCTGTGCGCCGAGAGGTTTTTACAGACCCGATTGAGATCCAACCCCTGGCCCCCTCTAAATACCTCTACTTCCTATTCACATCCAGCATCCACCTATCTGCCTCACCGCCGACGCTGCCAGAACAGCCGGCCTCCCCGTCCTCCGTTTGCCGACGACGACCTGATCTTTGTTCTTTCCCTCGCTCGCCTCAACATGGAGTACGCCCGAGAAGAAAGGCACGCCAATCTACCTTCAAATACTAAGGTACAGATTACAGCTTCTCATAAGAAAAAGAAATCCTTCGTCGGCTGCAATTTCTCTTGCTTTTGTCTTTTCACAGGTAAAGAAGGAGACCTTCTTCAATCCGTTGTTGGTCCTAATGATGCTGCTGTACCCAACTGTGCTCGTCTTTGTCTTCGCCGCACGACTAGCCACGTTTACTCTCATCATCCCAACACCCACCGTCCTGGGCACACCTCTGTCGTCGTCCGACTCCGGCACCGACGCTGGCAAGCTCCGCGGCGCCGACGACCTCTGGGAGACGGCGGGTGCTGGTGCTATCGTGCGCACAGCCTTTGGCCTGACCTCCATTGGCTTCGTCCATCTCTTTATCTTCAGCTACCTCGTCCGAGGGCCTCCCGGTGCTTCCTTGCTGGCGACTCATAATGGACACGTTTGGACTCGCCTTGCCTCACTAGTTTTCTGGTTCATCACCACATGTTTCTTGTTGACGTACACCAGCATGGCAAGGTATATACCGAGCAAACTACAGAAAGTAAAATTTAAAACCTTAGTTACGTTAACAGGCTGTTGTAGAATTTACAAATTAATTTTAGGGCCTAATCTCGTTAGAAATAATTACGCAATGTCTAAAAATTAGAGAAAACCATGGTCAAAATTGGCATAGGTTTGTTGCAATTAAAATAAAGGCTCTAAAATAGGTTCTAATTGGTTCTAATTTTCTTTTTGTAACCTATAATTTAAAAGATTATAGTTTTGCAATAAAAAATACTTTTAGTTTCTTCTGTTTGTTATTATTTTCCTATTTATTATTTATTGCAAATAGTTGTTTGGTGTGTGTATATTTATATAGGTATGGTGCTCATCTCTTGGAGTGGACCGTTACAGGAATAATCTCTATGGCCATCCTTCTCCCCACCGTGCTACTCCCCTGTGTAAACCTTATCACTTCTATATTTTGTTTAGGTTAGTTGATTTTATTTCTGATTCAGTCTAACTTATGTTACATTATTTCAGATATTATTTCTGCCCCCATCTGGCACTGAGAAGACAGTGGTGGGTTATCCTTATAGAGCTATGGTGTAGTGTTGACACATCCATTGATCCACTTGATACTCCAGGAATTTGTTTACTTGGGGACCGAGTGGTTTTAAATCCTCTAGACACTCGACGTTTGAACGTGAGGCTCAGAAGGCGGCGGCGGCGGTGATCCAGCTACACCTATAGTGTAGTCTTGACAAATCAATTGATTAAAGCATTTGGAACTTTGCAAGAGTAGTCCTCGTCTATCTAATGGGACACATAAAATTTCTTATTTTGTAAGGCATTATCTCGCCACAATCGTGTTGAGTCTTCAGACACGTAGCAATAAGTTTGTTCTACTTATTTACTGTCTTTTCATCTGTGATATAGTGGATTCTTTGACTTGGCTGCAACCATTTCCTTTTTGGGGCTCGATCACTAGCTACTTTATTACCTATATGCTCATAAGTCATTACAGAGTTGGATGGTTTGATATGATTTTAATAGTATTTGCTCGAACTAACTTCCAGTGTTCACACTCATCATAACCATGCTTATATAATTTTCTAATTTTGGTTTGATTTTATTAGAAGGAAGAATTTTATTAATGTAGGACTCTAGTAATTTACAGATACAAATTCACCATGACAAGGTAGTCAACGCTCGTAACATTTAGGTTAGTGCTGGAAAAGGAGGACTGGTGGCAAATACAGTATTATAGAGAAACTTTTAACATCTGTTAATATAAAACTCATACATACTTATAAACTTTAAAATAATTGTGAACTATTTTTTTTACACTAAATATGTGATGACTATTTTCATAACTTTTGAATTCACTTGGCGACATGGACGCATAGAATGGACACACAAGTTTACATGTGTATTTATATCTTTATGATAGTAACCTTCTATACATATCTATATTTTAGAATATCTCTCATAAAAAATTATTCTCTAGATGTTTCTTACATAAATTATCTAGGATTAAGTCCACTTTTGGCCCCTCAACTATCGTCCTAGTCTAATTTTTCCCCTCAACTCCAAAACCGTCTGGCGCAGGCATCTGAAGTTACGAAACCATGCAAATGAAGTACCTGAGCTCGTTTGGGATGGTTTTGTGATGATGTGGCGGTGGTTTTGACTGCCACGGTGGCATTGACCGCCACCTAACACCACCTGGGCTACGACTCCGCGCGCCGCTGGCCATGTACGAGCTCTGCGCCAACCGTGTGATCTGCCGGACGCTCGCCAGCGTGCTGTTGCTGCTGCTCGGTCGCGACCTCCATGCGCAGCCTGGGGACGAAGCTCAGCGCTGGCCGCTCGCCCGCGTTCCGCTGCTCAGCCGCGAGCTCCGTGTGAGCCGTCTGGGGCGCGAGCTCAGAGCCAGCTGCGTGCACCACCGGCCGCGCGCATGCTGCTAGTGCTGCTTGGCCACGAGCACCGCTGGATGCCATGCTGCTGCTGCTTCTTGGGCACGTGCTGCTGCTCAGTCGCGAGCTCCCGGCAAGCACGTACCTCTCCATGGCCGCTACGCTGGTGCTCGGCTCCTTCCGCAGCGCCTGGGCGAGGACATCCCTGGGCCGGCCGGCCTTCGCGTGCGTCCACGCCCAGTCGGTGATCAGCACGACCCCGGACAGGTCGAGCGCGCGGCAGCCGCTCATCACGCGCGCGCGCATGTCCGTGCCCAGGAGGATGTTGGTCGCCTTGATGTCCCGGTGGTAGATCCCCGGCTTGACGCCGTAGTGCAGGTACTCGAGCCCCCTGACCACGTCCATGAGGATGGTCCTGCGCTGCACCCACGCCAACGCCGGTCGCCGCCTGCCTTGGCCGTGCTCGAAGATGTACTGGTCCAGCGAGCCCTTGGGCATGTAGTCGTACACGAGGAACATCTGCTTGCCTTCGTTGGGGTTGTCGTCGACAATGCAGCACCCACGCAGCGGCACCAGGTTCCGCTGCCGGAGGAGGCTGATGATCTCCACTTCGTTGGTGAACTCCTCGTTGCCACCCTCCACATCGGGTCGAGCATCTTCTTGACGGCAACGACGGTGCCGTCCACGAGCACGCCGCGGTACACGACGCCGAACCCGCCGCGGCTCATGACGTTGCGCTCGGCGAAACCGCCGGTCGCCTTGGCCAGCTCGCAGATGTCGAACATGATGGAGCCGGTGTTTGGCCGTGGGCACGAACCCCGCTCCTCCGAGATTTGGATGCTCCTGTCCTTGGTGTGTCCATGTCTGTTCCTTCAGACGAGGAGAGCGACGAGGAAGACGAGCAGGAGCGAGGCGACCGGGATGGTGGTCGGGGAAGGCGTGGACAGGGCCGAGAGCACACGCCGCAGTGACAAGGGAGTCGGGACCGGAGGAGCTGGAGATCCTGGCTGCGTAGAGCACGGTGAGGTAGAAGCAGTTCTGGGACTTGGATCCGTTGCCTGCCGCCGCGGTGAGGCGGGCCGAGGCGTTAATCCTGGCGGCGAGGCAGCGGTTGCAGAGCGACATCGAGGCGATGTCAGCGCCGCATGAGGTGTTGAGGCCGGCAACCGCGACGTACTTCGCGGCGGTGGTGACCCCGGTGCAGTAGTCTGGGGAGATGGCGAACTGGGACTGGACCAGGAAGCAGGTCGGCACGAGGGAGGCCGCCGGCAGCGAGAGCAGCGGCGCTGCGAGCGCAGCGGAGAAGGCGCGGAGGCAGGCCGCCGAGGCCCGCGCGAACGGGAGGTCCACTGGCCGCTCGCACGCGTGCTGCTGTGCTGCTTGGCCACGAGGTGGCGTTAGGTGGGCGGTCAATGCCACCGTGGCAGTCAAAACCACCGCCACGTTAGCACAAAACCATTCCAAACGAGCTCAGGTGCTTGATTTGCATGGTTTCGTAACTTTAGGTGCCAGCGCCAGACGGTTTTGGAGTTGGGGGGTGAAAATTTAGACTAGGACGATAGTTGAGGGGCCAAAAGTGGACTTAATCCAAATATCTAGGTTTATAGTATTTCATGTAGAATCTTGTTTGTGTTTATCTATTCTCTAGATATTTTTCATTCAAAATATCCAAATATAGATTATTGTATTATCTAAATTACAATAATTATGTCTTATGCATACTCACCATTTTCTAGAAAGTTTCTCATGTAGAATTTTTGTATTCCATAACATATTAGAAAGGAAAATGGCTCACATTCCCTAACATTTTTAACTATACGAATAACGTTTCCTATTCATAAGAGTTTGTTTTTTTTCTACTCAGGTTGTTTCTAACCCTAAAAAATATTTTACTAGAAAGGGTAAGTAAAGAAATGTTCTACTTATAGAAAAAAAACCATTTGTTCCATAAAAGGACAACTAGTGTCATGTAATAGTTCAACATTTCTATTTTATTATTATGTATTATTTTTATTTGTCAAAAATTCAAATGCATAATTATTTTTATGGTCAAACTATTTATTTTCCTATCGCGTGATATTAAGTCTTATTTGCTCTTGCCTCATAGCGATATTTGTCTTTTCAATTTGTATACCTTTGTTTTCGGTTAGAGTTTTTCTATGGACTTAAGGCCACTATATGCCTCTACTTTCTTTGTACCTTTACGGATAATAAATACTCACTTGGATGGATTTGTTTAAGGTTGATAAAGTTTGACTATTCTAACACACAAACTTATTTTGCAACCTAACCATTGACTCTGTTACAACATAAAAATTCTCAGTAAATTATAGAATCAAAAGAGAGTGTTAGAAAAACTCAATTTTTTTATGAGATATTGACCTATCAGTACTCGGTACTCTTTAATTAGTTCTTGTTAAAGCATGTTTTAATTGAGGATAGCAATGTTCCTAGTTCATGGGAACCATCGTTCCATGTCTAACACAAAAATATTTAATATTCACTTAGAAAATTGTCACAAAGATAACATTGTTTCTATTTTAGAAAAATGTTGTTATAGTTTCTTGGTTTGTGAAATTGGTATATGTTCTTTCAAAAATGGTTTCTAGCTTCAACAGAAAACTATTCAACCTTAATAAAATATAATAAGTTCCATTTACTTGTTTACAATGTACTATATATCATTGATGATCTCCAATGAAGAGAGTATATATGAAATTTCTATGGTTTAAAACAAATTTTGCACTAGCCGTTGGTTGTGTTCAATGAAGAGAATAGATATGAAAATCAACAAGAATAAAAAATTTTAAAGGGGAAGAAAGAAAAATAAAACAACAGAAATTTTCAAAGAAGCTGAAAAAACAGCCCACAAGAAGCCCGTGGGTTTTTTCCGCCGTCGATGCATTCCCCTTCCTTGCTTTGTTTGAGCCGATACTTAACATTTGGTTTTGACTACTTCCAAGTATTTCTTGTGTTCTACTACTACTTCAGAGTGGGTGGCTATCGGCCGGGTGGTGTGGCCGCCGCGCTGTCTGCCGCAAGTGCATGATGCGTCCCCGCTTCTTGTACCGTGGCAAGCGTTGCTGCATGCGTATATCTACGTCGTAGAACCCGTTGCCCTAAACAGAATAAAAAAGAGAGCAGTGTGGGCAAAGGAAAGTTTCACTTTTATTGCTTAGAGGAAAAGACCATACATAATGCGTGGGCAAAACTTCACTTTTGCAAGAACTTCACTTTGATTGCGTAGATGAAAAACTTCACTTTTAGTCCGATTTATATATTATTACAGCTGAAATCAAAGGTGAGCAGACTAGTGTGGCCAATGCAGAACGTCGACGGTGACCACCTCCGAGGTGAATTGGGCAGACCTGTTGTAACTGTAAGACGAATACAAGTCGGACTCGCTCCCCCAATAAAACCAAACTTGAAGGCCGACTTCATGTGCCTCTTACCGTCTTACGTACCTTTTTCTTCCTCTAATAATCATCGATCGAACATCTAGTTAACCTAGCTAGCTAGCAAATCCGGCCGGCGGCATGTGCGTCCACGTTCCGCCGGCCGCCGGCGTCGTCGGCTGGGCATCGTTCGACCCTTGCGTGGTACTCTGAGACGTGCACCCCTCCACGACAGCCATCTCCAAGACTACCAACAGGCGAGAAGTACGCGTCGCTCTGCGCTTCTCCGCCCCACCGGCCTCCTACGTTCACCTCGACACCGACGACAGCGTCTACGGCCAGGACCCAATTGTCGTCGCCGCCGACGGCGACCTTCTCCTCATCTACATGACAGTCAACAACGCCGAAGGCGCTCCCTCGTGGCGGTGCCCGACCAACTTCTTCGTCTGCAAGGTCGACGCCGAGCGGCCGTGGCTTGAGGGCCTCCCCTCCCTCGGCAACCGGGTGTGGGCGTGCAAAGACACGGGCATCGTCCGCTGCGGCGCAGAGGATGATGATTTCTTTGTGGCGAATCTCCTAACACGCCTCGTCGATGACGGAGTCTCCGGCGGCACCGGTGCCGCCGGCAAAGTAGTCGTGGCTGAGCTCTTGAGGTACTCTTCTGCGACCAGGCAATGGGACGTCAAGCAGCTCGACATGCCCGCCGACCTCGGCGCCGGGCTCGAGCCACTGTCCTGGGAAGGAGACGTCGTGTTCGCGTTCGGAGGGCTCATGTGCTGGGCGGACTACCACCGGGGAATCATCTTCTGCGACGTCTCCCCCGACCACCCGGAGCTTCGCTTCGTGAGGTTTCCCGGCATCGAAATCTTGCATGACTTCAGTAACGGCCGTGGCCCGACAGACAGTTACAGGACCGCCGCGACTGTGAGCCATGGCCGCCTTTGGTTCGTCGACGTCGACGACGGCCGCTTCCGGACCTCCTCTACCTATCCCGCCACCTGCACCGTCACGACATGGACGCTGAGGACGCCGGAGATGGAGTGGGTGAAGGAGCACACGCTCTGCCTCAGCGACCTCTGGTCGCACTGGACGTATCGACGGTCGCCGCTGCCGCGCTCTGCGCCATTGTTTCCTATCGTCGATATGGAGCAGGCTGATGTCCTCCACTTTGTAGTGCGAGAGTCCTTTGTTGCTACGATGAATTGGTCCATCACGGTGGACATGAAGAACAGGTGCCTGATGGCGTACGTGCCGACGTGCCGTACCAGAACGACATAGAGCAGCCAGAAGCTGATGTGGATGTCAGTAACATGTTCGGGGACATACCATTGGTCTGCTGCAAATACAATTGAGATGCCCGTGGGTGATTGCGATCTTGTATTCATCGGGATGGGACTCATGTTTGTTTACTCCTTTTTTTGAAGTCTACAATTATGATTTTCCCCTTATTTATTTATTAACTACGTAATTTTTCTCCTGCTTTTTAAAAATGAAGCCAGAGTTTACCATGTTCCGTTTGGAGATGTACTAAAGGTGTTCATTTAGCTAAAAATACTAGTTTTTCCATGTAAATTTACCCCTTTATGTTTACTAGTTATGATTTTAACATATTATTATGACATCAAATATTTGAACAACATTGTATAAAGAAAAAATTGTAAATATTTTATATCTAAGCAAAATTTAGCAATCATCAGCGAAAGCTTGGAGGATTAGGATGAGGTCAAGATTATTATTGTTTTTTTCATTATCTTTCTTTTTGTTTTTCTTTATAATTCGTTTACATGGCCTTCAACTAACAAAGTGAACATGACCTTTGGTCTAATGGTAGGGTTGTATAGTGGGATGCCATGTACCTAGGTTTACCTTTTTTTTCTCATATATATTCATTTACGTGTGCGCATGCCATAGTACTGCACATTTTCTCGCGCACTGGAGGCTCTCAATCTCTTTCTTTGCATGTGTGCACGCGTGGTGTGAGTATAGAGTGTGTGGGTTCCATGTGTCTAGTCATACCTGATAAAAAAGTAAACATGATGATGGCTTAGGATAAAGGAACAAGGGTAAAATTACAATGTTAAAAATACAAGCAATTCAAACCAGGGACAAAAGCAATGAAATACGCAAATACTTGCGTTGTAGGTTGACATGAATATGTGAGGCACTGGCATCTACCTATTGGATTGTTATTATACTCACTCCGCTTTAAATTATAAATTATTATCCATCACGTTTATGGAGAGGATTATATATTATATTACCATTTTAGTTAATCGAATAAATAAAGATATAGACCATTTGCGCCTCCGACTCAAATGGGCTTTCATTCTTTCTCAAGGCCTGCGTAGACTTTTGGGCCGCCGCTTCGTGCTCTCATGGCTTCAGGAGAACTGGAAGCTGTCATTCCTTGAGTTTCTTAAAAAAAAAAAAAAAAAAAAAAAAAAAAAAAAGAGTCATTCCTTGTTGCCGCTCGCAGCTTGCATTGCAGCTTCTGTGTAATGTACCCGATACTATGTGTGTGGAGTGGAGTACATCATTAGTTGGTCCGTCCGTTGGCTACTGTGTGAGCTCTGACTGATGGCACACTGCTTTCGCTTTCGCTCTCGCTGGGAGATCGCAGTTCCTGTCTTTCAGAGCCCTGTCTTTGAGAGCTCCGCGAACACAGCGGCGTGTGGAGCGAGCAGCAAATTGCTATCATGCAGCATTAGCATCTATGGCCATGCTACTTGTTAGTTCTTGCGACTGTCTTTAAACATTGTATTTCCGTATGTGCGAGCAGCTGTTGTCAGTGTCATTAAGGCTTTGCATTGCAGCCTAATTCATTCAGAAGTGCGTGCAGCAGTTTTCATCGTCATGTAGTCAGTCACTGGGACCTGAACCTTGGCATTTGGCCAGACGACACGGGTGCCGTGACAACAAAATGGCTGGATCTGGTTACTTGGATCATGATTCTCAGCTTGCTTGGCTCCTGGCTCCTAACTAAAATTTGAGTACTATACATTACCACTATTACAATTTGAGTAGCTGTCCTTGTAAGGCGTCCAAAAGGCTGCACATCGCATTGATCCGGCAGACTCAAAGGTCCTCAGAATCAACGGTAATCATGGACAAGGACAAGTGCATTTGCGAATTGATTGACCCCACTGACAAGAGTGTCACTACGATGCTAACTGTTACAGCGAAGGGACCCCTGCACCACACACCAGTGTCTTTCACTAACCAGAATCATGGAGGCCCACGAGTCCAGGAACCATGTGTGTCTCCTGCTCCTGCTCCTCCAAGGCTGCCTGCAACCAGAGGACTCTCACCATGGCAACACTACGGGCCCACCTCGCTAGTCTCAGTGCGCTGTCCAGCAGCGGTCCGATGCCAACTGGCGCCATCGAGACCGTGCATCCGCCATCGGGTAGCTGCCAGTCGGCGGCTGAGATGAAGATGATCAGAGGTGGAATGGAAATTGGAGAATTTCTGACCGGGAGAACATGGTGTGGTGTGGTGCCCCCTGCCAATCTCCTATGAATGTCCACAGCGAAAATTGAAGGCGGGCAGCATGGACCTGTTTGAGTAACGACCCATCCATCATGTGTTTCGTTCAATAAATCCTTGTGCCAGGATGGTTGCAACTGGGGGCACTGGACTGGATACCCAACACATGCTGCAGCTGCTCCCTCCAACACATGCTGCAGCTGCTCCCTCCAACACATGCTCCAGAACCGCATGTGAGGCCAGTAAATTTCACACGAGCAGCAGATCAGCTGCAGGGTAGCATGTTTGGTGTTGCAGCTACAGTATCGGGCAGCACGGAGGGACAAGAGTACGAGGCACAATTCACTCGGAAATGTTTCAGTGTGGAGAACTTGACCAGTGAACAGAAAGACACTGGTGTTCCAACTTCCAACAACTCATGAAGAAAGAAGGCAATGGTTGATATCAATCAATCAATGGGTGGATCGAATCCTCTTTACACTAGCAGTTACCAATCAAACAAACCCTGGCTACAAGGCTCTGGAAAACCCACGGAAAAAATCGGGACCAACAGACGGAAAATCGATCGGTTACATGTACACTGGGAAGGGAAACCAAAGGGGAAACTCACGCTGTTATGGAACACAGGTCATCGCAGACTGTCTTCATGTTAGGCCTCTCATTTACAGGAAGGATACACCTAAGCGAGATCGCCAGCAGCTCGTCCATTATCCTTGGGGACTCTTCCAAGCCGGTGATGTCTCGGTCAAAGCAGTCCGTTCCCCGCCCTTCCCTGTTGCACATCTGAACCCAATCAGTTAGATCCACCGCGCCGGACTGGCCTGAGATGATGTCTCCAGCACTCCTCCGCGTCAACATCTCCATGACAATCACCCCGAATGCATACACGTCGGCCTTGAACGTGGGTGCAGGCTTGGCTGCGTTTGCCAATTCCGGGGCTCGGTACCCTAGTGCTCCTAGATTCAGTATTTGCTCCGCAATGCCACCTGGAGTCATGAACCTATGCAGACCATAATCCACCAGCTTTGGAGAGAGATCAGGACCAGTCAAGAATATATTAGTTGGCTTCAAGTTGCCATGAGGTAAGCCCTTCTCATGGTGTAGGAACTGTAGGCAGCGAGCAAGGTCGATGGCGATTCTGAGACGCTGAGAGACTGACAGGCGGGAGTATCTTCTTGGAGTCGACTCTGCATCAGTCAGCAAAGATTTTATAATCAGTGAATTGAAGTAAATCTTAAGTGTGGTGAGAAACGTCTAAAAAATTAGATGCAACTTATTAGATTCATACACAGTACGATAGTAACAGCAGAGAACATTTTTGCATCAAGGAGTTATGCAAGTGTAAGACTCTCCAGACTAAATGAGAAATGTAACAAGCCAAAAGAATAAGATGATTAAAATGAAGATGACCATGAGCCCTGAGATGCTCACCATAAAGGTAAAGTGCCAAGCTATCACCATTGACATAGTCAGAAATAATTAACCTCTCTTGCTCCTTAGGGCCCCAATAGAAGGCTCTCCATGAAACTATATTTGGATGCATGATAGTGCCAATCCTCTTTATCTCCTTTGTGAATTCCTTTTTATGCTTCACAAGGCCAACACGCAGCCATTTCACTGTCAGAACATGCCCACTTTGTAGAACAGCTTTATATGTTGTTCCATGGCTGCTCCTTCCCAGAACTTCCGCCGGTGCACGTGACAGATCCTCAGCTGTGAAAACCAAAGTGCTGTCCACGAAAATCAATTCTCCAACCAGCCGGTCTGGAGAGTATACTTCAAAAGCTATAGGCTCCTCAAGGAATCTAGAGTCAGCAACATGTGGTGATGTTGGCAATGCAGACCGTGGAGAAGACTCCTGAGCCTGAATTGCAGAAGTAGTCTCGGTCACACCTAAACTTGTGGACTCAGCAACTTCCTTTGGATCAGTGTAGCCATATTCAACAGAGGCTTCAGCCAATAACTCTTTCTGGGCAGACATCGATCTAGCTGCAGCTGTTAAGAGATGATCATTTGAGAAACTTGTTTTACTTGGTATAACATTATCTTTGGGGGACTTGAACAGATTTGGACGGCTTATTCTCCCCTTTAGATCCCTGATAGTAATCTGATTTTTCAAAACCATTTCTTCCGCAAAAGCTCTTGAGACCTGACCACATAGAATGCTAGGGCTATGAAGATAACTAGCAAGACAGCTCCAATGCAGCCAATAATAAGAGCAACTCGAACACCAGCCTTATGTCCATGAGATGGGCTCTGAGCAACTCCGTGTAATCATCCTTTCCAGCAGGAAGGCCATCTGGGAAAACTAACAAGTCATTTCCAGGTCGGAAGCAAGATAATGGAAACTTTTCAACACTTTTAGGAACAGTTCCTTGTAGATTATTGTAAGATACGTTGAACACCTTCAGGCCATTCTGGGGCATATCCGGAATTCTGCCTGTGAGGTGGTTGTGTGATAAGTCAAGATACTCCAGTGCTTGAAGCTTGCTTATCTCACTGGGAATCTCTCCAGATAGTTCATTCATCATAAGAATAAGGAACTCAAGTTTTTGCAGGTTAGAGATATCTGGTGGCAATGGTCCAGTCAAAGAATTACTGGACAGATCAACAATCCTGAGAGCCGGTTGAGATGAAAGAAGTATTGATTCTGTTGAATGGGTGCTCTGAAATGGAATAGTTCCAGAAAATTTATTTCCAGAAAGATTTAACACAGTCAAAGTTGGTGACATGAAGAAAGTAGGCAATACAGATCCCTCGAGTGCGTTCTGACTCAGATCAAGGACAGATAACTTCTGATAGGTGCCCAGCACCGAAGGGAGAGATCCTGACAATGAATTGTTCCGTAATTTCAGGGACACTAAGTTCTGAAACTGGGAGGCATCATTTGGGTAGCTTCCCTCCAGTTTGTTTGAGCTCAGGTCAATGACCTCAACAATCCCATCCCATGAACGCAATATAGCTAATTCCCCTGAAAACAGGTTCCCACTTAAATCAACTGAGGTACATTTTCCCATGGTGGCCGGTAATAATCCTGATAGAACATTGGAAGAGAGATTCAAGACCTTCAAAGTCGTAGAATTCACAATCGGTACTGACCCTGAAAAAATAGAGGATGCACGTGTCATTTACAATTTAATATCATAGTATTGAAATAGTATACCCATTTCTTGACTGAATGAAATCCTATGTGAAGAAAGTGACGTTAGCGGGCACAGAAACAGAAAAAGGCCTAAATTTGTACAAACCAAGAATCAACATGATAGTTGGTTTATAATAAGGAAAAAATATCAGTTGCCAGCTATTAGAAATGGGCCATTGAAGTTTAATAATTTTCTTAGTTACATAACAAATTATTGCTAATATCACAAATGCTGTAAAAGCAATACGCACAGCTTAAATAAGGGGAGAAATAGTCCAAAATGAACTGTAAGCCAGCATGCATGCAATTACAAGATTGCTGACGATATCCGTTTAAAGAAAAAAAGCGAAGCGTCTAAACCACGAAATGCATGCATGCATGAGTCTATCATTGTGTAGGCTCATCAAATCTTCCAAACAAATGGAGTCGTCCAGACTCAAGATACAGTAATCATTTTTGAAATGTCATCATAAGGAATTTGTTGCCATCAGAGACATGCATGTTCCGCAGCTTGCAATTTAAGCATTACACGGTGGAAGCACTGGCCATTCACAACGTCAAGGGATTTTAAAAAACACACAAGAAACATTAAATAGATCACCACCATTCAACTTATAGTTGGATTCCTACTCTGATAGATTAGATCACAGAATTCAACAAGATTACCTGAGAAGCCGTTTCTGCTGAGATCAACCTCGACAAGCCGCATCGAATTCTGGAGGAGTGTCTCAGGCATCATCCCAAATAGCCCATTCCCGGCAACACTGAAAATCTCCAGTGAGAACCACGCATCGAGGCTGGGCACTGTCCCAGCAAGCCCGTTGTTGCTCAAATCAAGGACCGCCAAGTTCTTGAAGGCCCCCACCGTCTCATTCCGGAAGAAGCCGCCGTCCAGCTTGTTGTGGCTGAGGTTGAGATACTTGACCGTGTTCCCAATGCTGGTGAGGCTGTCGATGTCCAAATCGATGCTCCCGGTGAAGAGGTTGTCGCTGAGATCGATGTGCTCGGCATTGCGGAGCTTGGCGAGCAGATCGGTGGCATTGCCCCAGAAGTTGTTGTTGCGGACGTCGATGCGGCGCAGGTTCTGCAGCTGCTGGATCCCGTCGGTGGGGAAGCCGGAGGTGAAGTTGTTGTGGGAGAGGTTGAGGTGGACGAGGCTGGAGAGGTTGGCGAGGCGGGCCGGGATGGGCCCGTAGAAGCGGTTCCCGGAGAGGTCGAGGTGGCGCAGCGAGGAGAGAGAGCCGATGCCAGGGGCAGGCGGCCGGAGAAGGCGTTCCCGGCGAGGGAGAGGTTCTGGAGCGCGCGCATGCCGGAGAGCGTCCCCAGCTTGAGCTCCCCGGTGAGGCCGAGGCCGTCGAGCGCGACGCCGACCACGGCGCCGCCGTCGCACACGAGGCCGCGCCACGACGCGGGCAGCCGCCGCCGCCGTTGCCGGCCTCGGTCGTCGCCGGCCGGGACCAGGACCCCAGCACCCGGTCCCGGTCGCGGTCCGCGATGCCCTTCTTGAACTCGAGCAGCGCCGCCACGTCGTCGTCGGCGGCGCCCCCGGAAAGCAGCAGGAGAAGGAGCGCGAAGAGGGCAGCCATAGAAGTGGGGAAGGGGGAAGTGGAGCGGCCTATCTAGGGTTAGGGCTTGCGGGAGGCGGAGGAGGAGGAAGCGGTGGGGGTGGCGGCCGCCATTGGAGATGGGAGAGAGAGAGAGAGGTGAGGTGGTGTGGTAGTGAGATGTGCTCGCGAGCGAGAGAAAGGCCAAATTTTTGGAAACGGGAGGGGATGGGTGAGTAATAACAGGAGAGAGAGAGTACAGACTGGAAAGGGATTTCACAGGTGGTTGGGTTGTGTGAGGAGTGAGAGTGGTGGCGACTACTCCTGGTTGGGGTAGCGAGAGTGGTGTGTGCTTAGCAGTTTTGGACTGCTTAGCTGTGAGACTGCTGTGACTGACCTGGGTGTGCCTTGCTTTGGACTGTTGTTACTGTGGTCTGTGGAGTGGGTGCATTGTTTTGGGCTGCTTAGACTAACTCCAACAATGCTACCCAAATGCAAAATGAGTACTTCACAGTGCCTTTGCGTATACCAAATGCCCTCCAACAGGTAACCCAAACACGAGACCGATTTTGCCTACCCGGTGAAACGGCACGCAAATAAGCGTCGTGGACGCGAGGCGACGCAAAGCTCGCACGCCAGAGTGGTGGGCCCATGGCGAGGCGCCCCCTCGCTCCGCTTCTCCTCCCAGCGGCGACGATGGCGAGGCTCCCTTCTCCTTCAGCGCGCTCGGCGGACCCGATGGCGGCGGAGCTCGCCCTGGCGAGCTTCGGCGCCGCCCCCCATCCCCACGCCCACATCGGCGGCGGCTCGCTCCCCCGGCGCCGCTTGCTCGTGGGCCCGAGCTAGCGTCACCGCCACCCGCCGGGAGCGCCGCCGCCCATGGCCCGAGCCGCGCGCCGCCCTGCACCGGAGCGCCGTCCACCTCGTGGCCTCGTTGGAAGCGAGCTTTGGGGGCGGGAAGGAGAGAGCAGAGAGGGGAGCGAGCCCGAGGCACCTAGATTTGGCGAGGCATGCCTCTGCGGCGCGGCGGCCGATGGGAGGCGGCCGGCGCTCGCTGGACCTGGATCCGGCGGCGCTCCTTTTTGCGTCCTCTCTGTTGGAGAGGATGACTTTTGGGTCCGTGACCCTTTGGTTCTGGATGACCCAAACGCTCAAATGGGTCTGCTGTTTGGGGTATCACCGTTGGAGTCAGTCTTACGACACATCTGTAGCCAAAATGTGTGTGATTCTTGTGTTGGGTATTTTCCTACTCATTTATTTCTTTGTTTTGGTTCTTTGGATGTCTTGGTGAAATTCTTGCTCTCATCATCTTTTGTCTGGTCTGCTACTATGTTTACCTGTTTGTCTATCAAAAAATGTGGGTTTTTATACGTGTTTGTAATAAAATTTGGTTAACTGTTAGCTGTTCATCCAGCATTTAGCCTTTTCCTGATGAACATATCAAGTACAGTACTAAACAAAAAATTGAGCAAGCAAGAAGGCAAAGATTGCTCTCTCTTCCGGGCATCCTGTCATCCATCTTAATCAAAAAAGGGAGGGCAAAAGAAAACACGAAAGAATCTGCCAAAATGATGTGTGCAGGCACTGGGTACCGGTAGGAAAGCAAGAGCCCCCCACATGCCCCTAGGCTGTTTCGGTCTTTGACCCCTTTCCTCCAGCTCAGGTGAGCTGCCTATGCCTCTGCTCCTGCTCGGCCCCTTGCTTGCCTTTTCCTCACACCTCTCTCTCTCTCTCTCTACCCTCCATATGCTTTCTTCAGACCACTCAACAAGGCCAGCTGCCCACGTCAAGAAATTGAAGAACCGAACTAGTATGGGAAAAAATCAACGCGTATCAAATTCACATGTTTGGTGATGAGGACGTGTTGACGTGATAAAACAATGTGAGGTTGCTTAGCTTGGGGATTAATTTCAGCAGCAGCTCACGTAGCCTCGTTTCAGAGAGACGACATTGGGGCCTTAGATTCAGGAGACATGTCTGAGTCCAGCCACTGGAGATTTCTGTACTACCAGGTAGATGCAGATCACGGGGACACATATTTATCCCTCCACGAAACTTGAAATTCGGAGGTCAAGGTTTCTCATCAAATACTACGTAAGTAAAAGAGAGGTAAAAACTCAAATTCGATCCACCTAATTTGCCCCTTTTCTAAGTACATTTTCCTAAGCAGAAGAAATGGCGAGAAGAGTGCATTGCATGGCAGGTTTTATTATATGTAGTACTACTTAAAAGTTAAAAGTGGTACTGGATGGATGATGATATCCCCAATCCGTGACCGTGATGCTTGCTGTTAGGAGGAAAAAATATGCGCTGAAAATGACCGCGTGTCTCGTATCCATCAATCCGGCGACCGCGATGGGCGTTGTTGGAACGAGTCGAGTCGAGTTTCTTCTCCTCTTCTCTTGAGCGCCCGGGAGCTGTCGTGACGGGGACACGAGTGAGCGCCGAGTGGTGCCCAGCCCAGCCATGGGATAGGATAGCAAGAAATCGAAATCATTAGCAGGGACGCGGAAAAGGAACATGAAGCTTAATCAGGATTGTAAAGCGCGCGCTAGGCCAGGACAGGACAGGGAACATATTTGGTTGTAGTAGTATTTTCCGTCCGTCCATCCATCCAGTTTTAAAAAAGGGCGGCCGCGGCATGATTGATTGGATTGGATTGGAGGTGCACAAGTCAAATATTCCTCCTAATTTCCTCCCTTGATTTCGTGGTTGTGGAATAGTAGTAGTTGTAGTAGTAGGATGCAGGAGGCATGGAGAACGAGAGAGACCTGAGCTGGACGCAGGCAGGGCCTGATGCATGGCATGGTATTGGATGCCTACCCAGCTTGAATTCTACTAGTGCTTATTGTTATTTAGCACAGATCCATGTGTTAGAAGAAGCTGGTTGTTATTTTTTTGTAATTGATGACGAATACATTATCATATATGAAACTATGCCGACCAATCATAAAAAAAGATAACCGTAGCACTTGAGCAATAATATTATGATTCAATTCCCACATCACACATACATGTCCGTCCGTCCACATATATTATTAGTATCTCTGCGAAGTGATGAGGAAGTTTCTAAACGCTTTGATTGGTAGTACTAATATATGAGTATGTACGTATGTATCCGTATGACATACTATAATCATGCCGTGTTGTTATGAATCTTGATTCTCGGGGGGGAATTCCGAAGACAATGCCATATCGGTCTTCATCTGATTTGGCACGCAGTAGTAGCACAGCTAGTGCTAGTTTATGCCGGGGAGTCGGTAACGGAGTGACGTTTCACACGGTACTGAAACCCCAAGAATGCCGAGTCGGAAATGGTTGAGACTACCAACCAACCAACCCAATGGACAATGCACATGAGCTGGTACCACCGTACGTGACCAAACCAAACCGTGTAGAACAGTAGAACGGCGGCGCTCACATCACAGGCAGGACAAAAAGGAATTCGCGCTTGTCCAGTATGGTACGTAATCCCCGGTTAGATGACCACCAAGCTCCAAATAAATACCCTCGCCGTGGTCGGTGAATTAGAAAATGGAAATGGAAATGAAGAGGATTCGAGCCCAGAGACGGGTGTGTGATCATTGTGGCAGATGGGGGGAGGACAGCAAAGATATTGGAGAGGCAGTTTATACCATGGACCCTATGGAAATAGTACCACAAATCAAAGGGCGCGGATTAAGCAGCAGAGCACTCAGCAAAGCTGCCATTGATGGGCGGGGCAGGGGCAGAGGGATGGGAGCTTTGCTTCGGTCTGAATCATCTGATAAAGTAGTAGTAATTCGCCACTGAATCAGCGAGATGATAATAATGTTTTCTACACGCGTCTGTCTGTTGCAGCTGCAGCTGCAGCTAAACCTGGGGTCCGGTTGGTGTTGGTTACCTTGATGAGCCAGGCAAAGCATGCATCATAGCGGTAGGTTGTTTACTCTTACTCTATCGGCAAGAGCAGTAACAATACATCGATGGCAAAGAATCGGCAATGGAGGGGCCCAGGGACTGACAGTCCGTTGTGTCCACAAGGTAAAGAAAGGCTAAGGAAAGGTGGGGGCAGGTGTGGCAGAAGGATAAGGGTGGCCCAGTGCCAGGGAGACTCACGCCGCCTCCGGCAGGACGGACTAGTAGGCAGGAATTTGCTTTTCCAAAAAAAAGTCCTAGTCTTCCAGAGACAAGTGAGACACAGACAGGCACGTACAGAGACACGAAAACAGCGAGTCTGAGCGGGAGGCGAGAGCCGCCCGAGACCCTGTTTTGTGACAAAAGAAGATGTTGGCGCGGCGACAGGAATATCTGGATGCGAGCGACGCGCGAGCAGAGCAGAGCAGACCACCGCCCCGCGGCGTGACGCGAGTTCCATTCCATTCCGTTGCGGCATCCGCGTGCTTTACACAGAGCAGAGAGGTAATCCCCGCGGGTTACAGCGCACCACGGCCACCGCCACGCGCGACGCGTCTCCCTCCGTTGGCCCTCCTCGCTTTCTTCGTCCGCTCGCGCGCTCGCCGCGACATGCATGCATACTGCACTGCACTCTGCGCAGCTGCACTGCACTGCGCCGCTTTCTCCATGTGTCGCGTCATTTTGTTCGGTGCCGGCCCGCGCGACCATCGCTGTCTCGACGGCGACGGGGTTTCAACTCCCTCCGTCAAAAAGAATGTTTTTCTTCCTTCTCGAGAAATGGTTACCGGCAATTTTTAAAAATAGTAAATAACATCGATTAGTATCACACTTAGTATTGTTGAAAAGATCTTTAGATCTAGTTTTTTAACAAATTTATTTGAAGATATAAATATTATACGTATTTTCTATAAATCGAGTTAAACTTGTGGCACGAACACCCAAAACGTCATCTATTTTGGGACGGAGGGAGTAGTAGATACGGTAATCATCACTCTGTCTTAAGCTAACCTGCTATTAGGCCAGTTTCAATGGGAGTTTCATTTGCATTAAATAGTCTGCCACATATGCACTTGTGATGATATGGCAGTGTTTTAATGAAGAGAGAAGAAATGAGTGTCATGGGGATGAAACTCTCTTGGCACGAATACCGACTCTCTATAAGTCATGAAATTAAATGCCTATGAAACTATAAAATGAAACTCAATATTTACAATGGGAGTTTCATCAGAGTTTCATTTCAATCTATGCGACATGACAGTCTTGAAAACAGTGAAATGAAACTCACCACTGAGACTGACCTTAGTAACGGATTAATAAGAAAGTAAATACTCCTACTATAGCATTACCCCTGTTGTTTTTTGTTTCTTTTTGTAACAAGAAAGAAATACTGTTGGTAGGTACTTCCGGCTAAACAATTCGAATTAAGGCCTGAGCGCGTCCCCGAGTCCCCCAACCCAACCCCATCACCGCCGGCTAAAGTATAATCGGCCCCCTCGTGCTCGTGGCGGCGCCACGCGATGCCAGGGAGCATGTGGGGTCCGCACAGCGGGACAACGGACAAGCGGAGAGGGCAGACCCCGGCAGAGGGATCCAGCTCCAGCGTCCAGCCTGCGGGCGGATCCGTCATCCGTTCCGTGCCTCCTCCGCACACCGCTCATGCTCACGCTCACGCGGCGCGAACCGCAAGCGGAAGATGCCGTCCGCCGCGCCGCGCCGCGCCGCTCAAGGAATAGAATTAGGCTAGAAGAGCTAGACTAACCACGGGAGACGAGAGACAGCAGCTGTGCCTGTGCGCGCATGATTAGGGCCCGTGAGAAAGCGGGTGCATCGATATTAGCGTAAAGCGGCTGTGGACTAGTAGGATAGACACGGCACGGCACCGGTCCCAATCATGCGTGCCCGTGCCTGTGCCTGTGCCTGGGTGTACGTGTACATTCGCCATCTATCCCAACTTTTTTTTGGTGCTTTTGGAGTCTTGGTGCGTGCCTCTTTCTGAATGAGAGGAAGAACATACTAGGATGGAACACATACAAGGTTCTTTACCCCACGGCTTCTTCCACCATGAAAACTCCAAAAGCACATATTTCGGCTACGCTACACGTTCAGCCAGCAAAGCCAAACGAGCGAGTCACGCGTAGAAGCACGCACACGGTGGGGCTGCGAGTTGACGCGGCGGCAGTAGTAGGAGTAGGATGGTCTCGCGCGGTGGCCTGCGGGAGCCGGAAGCCCGGAACCAATGCCTCCCTCGTGGACCGCCGGTGCCAAGTGGAACGCACGCGCCAGCAGTGCACCACCGAGGCCTGCACAGAAGAGCAGAGCGCTCGGCCCCCACGCCACGATGGATCTCGTCTCCGTCTCCGTCGGCATCCCTCCGCCTGCCTGAATCCGCAACCGCACATCTGTCGTCTTCCACCCAGTCCTTGCACCCCAGTTTTGTTTTTGTCCCCCCTTCCCCTCCCATTCATGCCACACCTATCACGGTCACGGGATCACCAGGCTCATGGGCACACACCGCAAGCAAGCACCCCACCCATATGGGCGAATCTGCTACAACGGCCATGCCCAACGTGCAACACAACGACGGCAAACAAAATATGCACGCATGAACGAACCTGCTACCACGGCACGGGGCCAGGCACCCTTTCCGAGCGAGTGGCCGGGCAGGATCCGAATCTGGCAATTGGCCACTCGGGCGGCACAGTCAGCAGATCAGCCGCACAGCTGTGTTTCCCTTCAATCATGGGGACGAAGACCAGTCTCACTTGACTGCTGGTTCCAAACCCACGCACGCCCTGATTTGGCTATCAAATCAAAGAGAAAACACGGCATGATTGATGCAAAGGGAATCAAGAGTTGGGTTATGGTTCTTTCGCTTTTAGAGACTACCGCGGCACAAACACAACAACAATGTGGCTGTTACAAGTTACAGACTATCGGTTCGACGGTACACGAGTGAAGTGAGATGAGGGGAGATCCTAGCAAATGTTATGTACATGAGGAACTGCATCGGTCAGCGCGTCTAATCTGGGGCTGGGAGCACCTGCTGCGCCTTATTAGCCTTGCTCCTTGTAGGGCGTCCAGATCAGCTTGCTAACGTCGACGTCCAGGCCGCCCCGACCTGCCGCCTTGAGGTGCCGGTCGAGGACCTTTGGGTCAGCGCAGATGACGTGCTGCCCTTTGCGGTACTGGATTAGGTCTAGGCTCTGCAGCGTGCTCAAGATGTCATCTGCTTTTATCGCCGTCATGTCGCTCAGTTCCTGCGAGTGTGCAAGTACACGAGCTTGTTAGAAACAGTTGAAATTGCATGTACCAACCATCTGGATGGCTCAAATTGATGATTACTTATTTGGATTCATAAACATTTAGAATGTTAGAGGAACACGCTATGCTTGTGTATATGTCTTCATGAAAAAGTGAACCCCCCTAATGTCTGCGACGACCATGTGCACTCTACCAACAAACACTGCTACAGGTCAGGGACAAGAAGGAAACAACAATTGACGATCAGAATACAATTGTTCCATGTACTCTCATCAGATGATCTGCTTTGCATATGTCCAAATGTTTTCAAGAGCTCCAGCAATACGAACAGGAAGGCACAGGCAGAAGGCCCAGAGAGCACATGGATCAAATGTCCTTCCATGGAGGAAGTTTCTGCATATTTCACTGGGTGCACGTGGCTCTGCCAAGATACACTGGGTTTTACAGTTATAGAATTAAAGCTATTCTACACTTCTTACTCGGCTTGAAGAATCTGAATCCGGCATATTGTTCGCTGCAATCCATGCACATCTGATGTTAAAAGTTACAGCTACCTATGACATATGTTACTAATTACAAGTTTTCGTCTCTTCTATGATGTTATAATGGTTTCAGACTTTCAGTAAAAAACATGATTCTCCTACGAGTGAAAAAAAGCATTGACTAACTGCTCCACCTAGCAGTTTTTGGGTAAAAGATCTATTGATTGAAGAGCTAAAACCAGGTAAATAACAATCTACCGCCCGTATATACTGCCTCCCTGAATGGCACTATGGCAGCGCCACAGTACACTGTGCTGACAACTACAATCCCATAAATATCCAGAAAAATCAAGACGATGAATGATATGTACCACCAAATTAGTCGCTTCACATGCATCCAAAAGTATCGGGGCCCAGGTTAAACGTGCAGGGTGACAAAGGTGAAAAGCCAGTTTTTATACATGACAACAGCGTGGAGGAATGTACAGCTGACTGCACTGTCAACCTGGCATTTTCAGATATGTTTGGAAAGAGGATACTGGAACTGGACTAAACCCAAACATTCCTGAGGTGATCTTTGTCATCCAAAAAGACCCTCAGCATACATTAAGTTCTAGAATACTACTAAATGTCCTTATTTAGGTAATGCTTGACTATTGCACAATTGCAGCACAGAAAATCTGCCTGCTTATTTAAGTGTAATCTATGAAACACGGGGTAACCCTTTTTTGCCATAAGACCAAGGGTTAGGTAGGGTAGTTCAAGGAATTATGGCCAATAGAAAGTTTCTTTCTAGAACTGATGTATCGTAATCTAATCAGCTTTTGAAATTTGTACAACCAAAAAAAAAAAAGGTATATCTGGATGGAAGGGTATTACCTTTATAGATATGTTGCCCTTATGTTTCTTTAGAATTTCTAGAAGCACTCTAGTCCAATAACCTCTATAGCTGAGCAGACCAAGATCAGAAAGAGGGCGCTCCGGAGTCCCAACTTTACCTTCCTTCTTGGAAAGTTCATATGCTACAACAGAAAAAACAGTTCTTCAGTGAACAAAATGCCTGGAGTACTAATTTTTGTTCCACAAGATATTAAAAAAAATAGTGATGGAATATACAACATCAGAGGCCATACTTACAGAAAGCAATCAGGAACTTTCCATATCCTTTTCTTTGGTATGGGGGGAGAGTGAGAATACAAGCCAAATTATAAGATTCTTCAGAGTGTTTTTCCTGCAAAGAGAAAAACCTATTCAACAGAATGTAGGTATATATTCTCTAGCATTAAATTGTCCACTCCACTGGGCACTGGCGCAAAACATATATTGTACATAAACTACTGAAGCAGCTTAACAAAAACAAAACAGGGATTCATATTGTTGTGGACTTCACCTTAGAGAAATATCCCACCATGTGACATCCCCGATCATCACATTCGCAGAGGACATAAAACAAGAACAAATCAACATCATAGTACAATGTCTTGTGATCAAGAAATAGCTTTGCCAGATAACAAAGATTCTGTCCATAAACCTTGTTCTTCTTCCCATCAACCTGTCATTGTACAAGCATTATTCCAATTTCTATCCTCCAGATCCAGAGTAAAATAAAGCAGCTTGACAACATAATTTCAACATTCATAAGAAAACTGCTGGATGTCAGAAATTGTGGCTCCTAACTTCTACATGTTCTTGAATAATAGGTGTCTATGATCATGTTCCACATTACAGCCATGGGTTTGAAAAGATCCTTTAATTGACCAACTACAATCGAACAAAACATTCTGGTAACATAATTTTCCAGAATCAGCAAAGTACTTTGCTAACAAAGTGAATGCATGGACTTACTCAACATTTTGCTAGAAACTCTTAAGACAATCTAGCCTACCCAAATTTGCTTGGGGTCAAAAGGCTTTGCTGTTACTTAATGCATGGTTTTGACACATATAAGTAACTATTCACAGAACTGTAGCTTAAGATCTCAAAATCTTTGCTATTGCTTAAAAGTGGCAGAAGTAAAAATCTGGTACCCGATCAACAAGACGTCAACAAAACCAACAGGATCAAGAATTAAGATGTACAAATAGAAAATACTTATGGAAGAAGCTAAGATGGATACAAAACTTACCTCAAACATCGACAGAGTTCCACTTCTATAGATTTCATCACCTGGGGGTGCTTAAGATCGCACTTCTTCTGTAAACACAAAGAAAATGATATTAAGAACCACTTCAAGAAACAATCCGCTGTTTTAGGGTGTCTCTGTGTGTGCAGCGTTTTCATGTGTAGTTAGCTAGTTGCTCAGCTATTAAAAGTAAGTACTGTATGATTACTTATTGAGTATTGATTAATAGCAAGACATGCCAAACTGCGTGCTGCATGACTAATTTCATATGGTTATATGATTTCTTCAATATATGGATGTTTGCTGATACAGTACAACACCATCTAGAACTTCTAGCTGCTATCTTGATAGTCTACTTCCTGCTTCCTAGTCTCTGGGTGGCCAGTCTAGCACCTAGGCTAAAGTTAAACAGAAATTGATGATAGATGAGTTCAGACAAAACAAGAAGGGAACCTGAACAAGAAGGGAACTAACTAATATGAGTTTTTTTTTTTTATCTCTATTACTGCATGTATCTAACAAATAGGCAAGGTATAAAGCACAAATAAGTATATCTCACCATGTGCCTCTGAAGCTGTTCTTTGCGCTTCATGAAGTTGAGGCAAAATTCACAGAAAAACAGCTTTGGGCAGTCATTGTACTCTGGCGGAAAAGGAGAGAAATACCATGTATCTATCTCATATCTCCCAAGTTCAATGTTTGCGATATTTTTCACCTTTGTGAATTCTTCATGTTCCCGCAAGCTGGCTGCATCAAGCTCCTCGTGTCCTTGCTACCAAAATGATTGAGGCCAAATGAGCTAGAAATATCTTTTGCACTGAATGCACAGAGAGCTAATGCCTCAACTAACATTCAGATAATAAATCTTCACATAACATTTATGTGAAAATAGTAAATGTGCGATGAGTCGTAACAACTAACAATCTGTAGCATACCTCCACATGTGTTTCATCAATTTTACGTTTCTGGTGCCTTGTCATCTTTAAGCTTGTTGCCTGAATAAATATCAAAAGACAATCATATTAACCATTCATCTGGCAAAAGCGGTGTTGTCAATAAAAGAAGACATTGCTTCACCAAAATGCTGGCAATCAAATGATGCTACCACTTTCTGTGAAGGAAATGGTATAGCCATCACTATTATGTATAGCAATATAACAGCCTACATTTCACTTTACCTTATCTTCCACTTTCTCATCAACATCAGTCTCGACAGTATCAAGATCAAGCTGCTCAAGCTTAACCCACTCGTCCAGTCTTCTATTGACTGCGAGTTCAAATCATTTGAAATATATAAGTCCACAATTATCAGAACAGACTACAGCTAATACAAGAGACAGGCCTTGGATCCGACTAAAAATTGTCGAAAGAGTTTGTGACTATACTAAATTTTCTACCAGCAGAAAGATCATTGCTGAAATATGCAAAGGTATGAATCAGAAAGCTCAATTCATCACAAAAACCTTTCCAATTAAATGTACTCTACACCCAATCAGCCAGTGACATGACAAGGCCAAAATTCCCCAAAACCAATGAGCACAAAACCTAACCCTAGACAGCAAGTATCCTGACGAGACGCGAGGCAGGGAGGCTCTTACACTCGGTGTAGTGGACGTAGTACTCGTAGTCAGCGGGGAAGAGGAAGCGGAGCCCTTGCGGCGCTCGATGACCTTGACCGGGTGGAGCTTCTGGTCGCGCCACCGGCACATCACGCGCGTGCCCACCTCCAGGGGAAGGTGCGCCGCCCACGACGCGGACGCAGCCGAGGACCTCAGCCTCCTCTCCATACCTCCTCCGTTTGACGCGGCGCCCGCCCCGTTGCACGCCGTGCCCCCGGCTCCGCCACCGGCGGCGGAGCCGTTCTCCGGCGTGGTCGACGCTTCCATGGAGCCCATCTCGTCCGTCGTCGGAGGCGGAGCGGATCCGATGTGAGCGGTTCGGGGTTGGGCCTTCGGGACTGTTTGGGGCCTTTGGCCTTCTGGACTGTGCTGATCCAGAACTCCGGATGACTTGTGGGACCCACACGCAAGAGGCTCTGTGTTATGTGGGCTTCCTTGCGCCACGTCGGCCCAGTTTCAATGATTGATCAAAGCTAGGGATGACATTTCCTCTCTCTTTTTTTTTGGTCCTTCTGGAATAATAACAGTGGCCTTCTTTTTCACTCACGGATCGATGTATCATCATTTTCTTTTAATCATTGCTTCTTGAGTTCTTGTGAACGACGTTTAGGTGTTGGTCGATTTGTGCAGCGGTAACGCAAATGAAAAAAAGTAAAATTAGTTCATTTTCATTCTCTTGAGATAAACATTCACACAGCCACAGCCAAATAGCACCTTAGGACCTGAAGTCGTTCCATGCTATAAAAAGTTGTCAGTATTCACTCGATACAGATGGTACTAATGTGCACAAAACATGTATTGCGATCATTTTTTACACGCCACTAATGGTACTACGATGCACAGAACATGTGAATTAAATGAGTATAAACATGAATCAGATTAGGAAGAGAAATTTACAAGGTGAAATTTAGCCGTTGAATTGAAGATGTACATGTACTTGTCACTCAAAAAACCCTCGCTCATCATGCGAGATGAATTTTCTTTCCACTGCAGTGCAGCACACACAAACCAGGCTCATACTAGGAAGAGGATAGTCCCCTGTCCTTGGCCAGAGCCTCGGCCGCCCTCCTCCCGGACACCAGCGCGCCGTCGAACGTGGCGGAGCACCAGTGGTCACCGCACACGTACACACCGTCACCCAGTCTCGGGTCCCTCCCTGCCGGCGTCGTGGGCGGCGTCTGGTCCGGCTGCGCGAACCCGATGCGATACGTCCTCAAGTGCGTCCACGACGCGACCTCTCCGGGGCTGAACCAGCCGCCGAGCTCACGGACCACTTCGTCGGCCAGATCGGCGTCCTCCCTGTCGGCGAACGAGCCGACGAGGGACACGGACACCAGCACCTTGCCCGCCGGCGCGTACGACGGCGCCACGTTGGTGGCGAAGAACATGTTGTTCACGATCCCCTTGCCCGACCCGTTGAGCAGCAGGATGGGGTCCTGGACCGGCGCCCGGTCGGTGGTGAAGTAGAGGCACACGGTGCTCCTCTCCGATTTCCTGGCCTTTCCTTGGTTTGGTAGCTGCGGCAGGAGCTTCTCGGCCTGTGGCTGCTCGACGGCGACGATGACGCCGAGGTCGCCGGGGATGGTTTCGCCGGTGTCCAGCGTCACGCCGGACTGGTCGATGGCGACGGCGCGGGTGTTGAGGCGGACGGAGCCCGCGGGGAGGCGAGCCGCGAGCTGCTCCGCGATGGCGCCGATGCCGTCCTCCGGCAGGGCGTTGTCGCCGAGGGCGAGGCGCTTGAACACGAGCTCGAAGAGGCGGGACGACGTGTCCAGCGCCGGGTCGAAGAATATCCCGGCGAGGAACGGCCGCAGGAACCGCTCGACGATGGAGGACGAGAACCCGAGCTGCCTCAGGTGCTCCCCCGTGGTCGTCTCCGGCGCTGAGAGGATGACGTCGTCCGGGGTGGCGGCCGCGCGGAGGCGCGTGAGCCCAACGAGGACCTTGTCGGAGAGGGTGCCCACGGGGGAGAACACCGCGGAGAGGGAACGGAGCGGGAGGCGGAACGGGTCGGAGAGCAGGTAGAACGGCTCCCCGGCGCCGACGAAGACAAGCGCGCCGGGGTAGAACGGGCGGAGCCTGAGCGCCGGGAAGTCGAGGAGGCGCCGGCACTCTGGGTACGCGGTGAGGAAGATCTGGAAGCCCCTGTCCAGGTGGTACCCGTCCACCGCATCGGTGGCGACGCGGCCGCCGAGGCGGTCCGAGGCCTCGACGAGCGTGAACGGCACGGAGAGCGACGTCAGGTGCGTCGCCGCGGCGAGGCCCGCGAGCCCGCCGCCGACAATGACGGCCTTGCGGGCGGCCGCGGGGCTCGCCGGCGCGGCGGACGCGGACACGGTGAAGCGGAGCGCGGCATGGCAGTGGGGCTTGGGCGGCGCGGGGAGGAGGTGGGGCGCGGGGACGTGCATGGGCGTTGCGCGCTTGCAGCGACTAGCGGCGGGAAGAGGCCGGCCGTGCGGTTGGTCCAATTGGGTGGTCTACTGGGAGCTCGTCCATGGACTTGTGGATATGGTGGATTAGTGCATGGACTCGGTGTTTGTGTGGAGACTGTATCTGAGATACTGCCTGTGGGGTGAGATGTGACGGCATGTCTGTAGACTAGGTCCAGGGAGGGAGGGTGGTGGTGCCCGCGTTATCCTCTCTGATAATACTGCACATCAGCATTCAGCAGAACGGAAAGAAAAAACTGAAACAAGAGAAGTTTTAGGCCTTGTTTGGATTTGTAGTATTAAGAAATTATAATATTAAGAAATTGTAGTTTTAGAGCTAATGATATGTAAAACTGTGGTTTAAAAAAAAGAGGTCTAGAGTGGAGTTTTTAAAACTCTAAAAAAATTATAGTTTCAAATGATACCATGATTTTCAAAATCATAAAATTTGTTGCATCCAAATACTCCATAACACTCTAAAATTAAAGTATTTCATAAAACCATAGTATTTTTCTAAAACTCCAAAAATACTTTGTATCCAAACAAAGCCTGATTGTGCTTACAGCCAAATGAAAAGCAGATATCAAAACTCGTGTGGTTGCATGGGCACGAAGATTAGCAAATCATTGAGAATTGCGGCAGGCAATGGCATACTCGATTTGAAAGGAGGGCAGAAAAACTAATCGAAGACTAGCAATTGCTGCTGAGGACGGGCTCGTAGCCCAGTGGTAGCGTACTCCGGTGGGAGTGCTACCCGCCCAAGTTCGATCGCTGGGTGGATTGTACACCAGTGGGGTGTGTGTGGTGTATGTAGAGTGGGTGTGTGTGGGTGTGTATGAACAGATACTACAACAATACCCAGATGAGAGGCAGTCAAAAAAAAAATTGTTGCTCGGAGATTCTCCGGCCAAGCACTTGATCAACATTTCTTCGCCAGCGTTGCCTGAATGCAATTGTTGTTCGAAGTAATTCCGGTCTCGTATGGGCGCCCTCTCGCCCAAATCACGCAGCCACACGCCCACATCACGCTGTTTTCCGGTCTCGAACGGGCCTCTCGGGCTCTCGCGCTGGCACGTGCTAACGGAGTCGCGTGATGCAAGCTCAAACGTGCAGCATGGGCACGTCCACACGTGCCGAGCACTGCACACAGTTACCTGTAGTGGAGCGCTGGCACCACGTGTCCACGCCGCACATCGTTGTATCTATCGGCAGTACGGGGTGGAGCACTATTGAGCTGAATCTCCTACCGGACTGGATGCTTCTAGCCGGCGCCGAGGGGCCACGTACGTGCGCATGCGCACGTGTAAGCTATCCAGAAGCGTCGTCGTCGAGCACACCCGTCCGTCCGCTCGCGTGCTTTTTTACCGCCGCCGATTCACAGCGCCGCGACTGCACACTCTCACTCTCACCTTCGCTTGTCCGAATTCGCCCTCGCTGACGCAAGCAAGCAACTCGTTCGATCGTTCGCATTCTCGATCTCTCGAGTCTCGATCCATCCGCTGATCGCCGGCCATGGGGCAAGGCAAGGAGGCGAAAACACGGCCAGACCCCAAGGTGGAGATCCAGGAGAAGGGCGACATCTTCTTCTTCTACCGCCCCAAGGTGGACAAGGACGAGGCGCACAGCCCCGACGACGTGCAGCGCATGTACATCGTCCTGCGCCCCGAGTCCGGCGTTGGCCGCGCCGTCGAGGAGAAGCAGGCGCCGGACTCCGGCAAGGAGGGCCGCAAGCAGCACAACCGCCAAGGCGACGGCGGCCAGGGAGGAAGCGAGGAGAAAGGCACGGAAGGCGGTCGCGGCAAGGAGGGCCGCAAGCATCGCCGCCAAGGCGACGGCGGCCAGGAAGGAAGCGAGGAGAAAGGCGCGGAAGGCGGCCACGGCAAGGAGGTACATCGAAGAGCATTGTTCTACTTCTGTAATTTGGTTGTCCACAGGACACGCAGACTTACTTAGAGGAGGTAACTGTATCTGGACTGCGCAGGAGGTGAACATCGAGGAGCAGCCGTTGCTCCGACTGGTCGTGATGGGGAAGAAGAGCCTGCCGGACCCGGCGAAGCACAGCCGCCCGTACTGGGGTTACGTCGAGCTCGTCACCACCAAGCTCCAGGACATCAAGGACGACGCGCTCAAGGAAGGTACAGTATGCGGTGTGCGGAGCAGCGTGCATGCTGACAGAGTTAACTTTTTCGATCGCAAATGAACGCGTGTCAAATGGAAGAAAAATCTGATCTTTTCCTTTGCTCATATTCGTTGATGCAGAGGAGTACAGCACGGCGACGCGAGGCAAGCGGCACAGGCCGGCGGCGCGGGCGCTGGGCGAGGGCGTGTACCGCATCGTGAAGCACGAATCCGGCGGGCGGGGGCGGAGCCCGCACACCCACCTCGTGTACAAGCTGGAGCTCCCCACCCGCGGCGCCGGGGAACCGCAGGAGGTGCTGAACGTCGAGCCGGAGGCGTCGTTCCTCGTGCAGGTCAAGAACCCCGACCCGCCCTCCGGCGGCCGCGGCCGCGACGGCGGCGAGGGGTTCCGCGGGCTGCAGAGCAAGCGCCGGGCGGCGTTCCCCGCGCACCTGCAGGCCGCGTTCGGGAGTCGGCGGTACGCGCCGGCTGACCCGCCGGACCTGCTCAACTACGAGGGCTGCGAGCTGCTGCTGATCGCGGCGTCGGACGACGTGGAGGAGGAGCTCGGCCTGCAGCTGGAGGGGGAGGTGGAGGTGGAGGACGACGGCGAGGGTGAGGTCCAGCAGGCCGCGGCGAGCTGCTCGGACCTGGTGAAGATGTTCGGCGAGGTGGCCGACGTGAAGCCGCTGCTGAGCGGGAGCTGGGACTAGAGACTCACTGATCCGCTCATGCCATCGTACAGCGTTCGTAGGTCGTAGTCGTAGCTAGGTGTATTAGTTTGCTACTGTACTACTCGTAAGTACGCTGCTAATAGGTGTTTGTTCCTGTAGTGGACTGACTGCTCCTACATAGTAGTGTTTATGTTTACATTAGTAGTACTACTAGAAGAAGCATAGTACGTCCATGCACAAGTTTCATCAATGTTCATGTTGTCAATTGTGATGAGGATCAAATGACCAGAAAATTCCCCTCCTGTTTTTGTTCTCATCTTCCTCTGAATGGAATGCTCCTAGTTAAAGCATGGGCCGATGGGTCCTTACATTACATTCACGTTTTGCTGCTCGGCCCACTCTGCTCGTGAGGTGCATGATTTGGTTACTCGGGCCGCTCTGCTCACATGATTTGGTGCTCGGCCCATAAAAGAACCAACATGATTGAAACTTTTTTTTTTTTTTTTTTTTTTGTGCGTTGCATGCCGGCGGAGTGGACCAGAGAACAGGGGCGCCACTCGCTCCAGCACCACACGCATTGCCCTCGCTCCGATCCGGGACAGGAAGCGGCCGCTGGCCGACAGCGTCTCAGCGGCGCGCAACGCGAATCGTGATGATGGTCGGCGAGTCCGCACGTCCCCGCGAAGAGGAGCGGGGGCCGCCGCTCGCGCGCGCATCTACTTCTCCTCAACCAAAAACGCGGCAGCAAGCGAGAGTGACGCGGCCGCACGGGAGCGGCACGGGCACGCGGTGGACGCACGCCACCGGCCGCGCGCACGCTGCAAGGGCCGCCGACCAGCATTGCCTTGCCCCCGTGCCACACGCCTCGGGCTACGATCAGTATAGCTGACGCGAGCAGATCCCGCGCCGTCGCCTGTCCCCCCGGGGCTCCCGGGGGTTCCGGGACAAGACGACCGATAGAACGGCGAGAAGAGGATGGCGCCATCGTCTCGGTCGCTTTCGTGGCCGCTCACGGCTGTCCGCACGACACGACCACACGCGTTCCCTCCTGCTCCACGTCCTCGACTACTCGTCGTCGCCGGCTAAATTATAATCAAAGCTGATGAAGGCTCAAGCCTTCAGCCTCTGACCGACCGCTCTCCATCGACCGGATCGATTTCAATCAAATCCAAAAAGAAACGCGGCTGCTTCGAGAGAGATAGCAGGATAAGAGATGATTGCCCGGGACGGGACGAGAGGATTCACGTGACGAATAAAGTAATCGGCCCGGGTCCTCCATGGTGCGCGTAGCGGCGTAGTGATCGACGAATCTTGTGCTGTTAGGCTACGTCTTTCTCGACGGGTACAAATTTATTTCCTCTTCCCCATCTTTCCCACTTTCCAGAATATGCCCGCGCCGAGTAGATGCACTAGCTTGAAGTATAGTAGTGGATACACAAGGCTTTTGTTCGGGTCGTAGTCTATCTCGTCCTTCTAGACAACGACGACAACAATTTGGTCTTGTTATATCTTCTGTATACGAGTGTAGTGTATCCGTATATGCATAGCCACTTGCCGATCGGCTCCAAACACCGGTGCCACACGTCGAGCTCGACAAGAGCCAAGAGTCCTCAAGAGTCTGGGCAGTTCAGGCTTGAGGGCTTCTCATCTTGATTTATTATATATTATAAAATTAAAAAAAATTTAAAAATACTCAGTCCACCAGAGTATATGCTACCGAGGACCGTAGCAGTCCAGGAGGTGAAAAGCTCCGGTCGAGACCGACTTGTCGCGCTTCCCTGCCATCGGAGCATTCGCCGCTGTAGGATCGTAGCGCGCGAGAGCGGCTGTAGCGACGGACGGACGGAGTGGTTTCGGACTTGCGGTTGTGATTCGTCGCACGGGTCAACGTTGGATCCATGCTGGGGGCGCTTTCGGACGTCGATGGGCACGGTGGCCCCTTGCCCGTGCACGTGCAGTAGGAGGGGAAAGGGGCTACCATTTTCTCTTCTTTTTGGTAGGAAGTAGTGTTCTCGCGACGCTTTTCCATACGACCCCTAGCGCTCCTTCGTATTTTTTTTTGAGTATATCCACCGCTAGCACTTGCTGGACTTGTCCCAAGTCCTCTCTAAATTTGGGTTTTTGCAAATTACTCGTTTATGTTTTTAAACTTATCTCAAGGTCTTAGTTCAACCCTGGAACTCGCGAAACAAACTCAAGATAAGTTTAGATAGTCGAATGTGTGATTTTACAAGTATCATACCTGAATAAGAACTCGGAACATGATGAAGAACCATGAGCGAAATTTACTTATTCTTTTATAGTTCTTTCACAAAAACGTGCTAGAGTGTTTTTTTTTTTTTCTTTGAAAGGATCAATTAGAAAAGTAAGGAATTTGGCCATGTGATCAAACACTGCACTTGTTGGTGTCATTGAGAGTTTATCACAACCTTAGCAGGTTTGTTAGGATCATCGAGTTTTGTTTGGCTGGCTGCACATAACACTTTAAAATCAATAAGGAGTCGGTGTTTTCCTAAATATACATACATGACGGAGCAGACCATTGTCAGGCCTGCGAGTTAAATTAGCATTTAAATGTGATAAAGATTGTTTTATATGAATAATGCGATGGAATGCTTTTACAACAAAGTACTAAATGAAGAGGAACTTATTCAAATGGTATTTCTTGTATAAAATTAGTCATAAGATCATGCTAATGAACATAAGGTGCATATATTCATATCTTATGTAGTTTACTAATATTATAATCTTATGGTCATTAGAAACAGAAAACATTCACATTGGCGAATAATGAAGAAGAAAACTCTATTTTGAACAAGGTAATATGCGCTGTAAACAAAATGATTAGCTTACTAATCCCATGTAAGAATTTACATAGTAATTTTGTTTATACATGATATCTGGGATACAACATATCAATTTTTTATGCTTTTGCTTGAGTTATCTAACCAAGCCTTGCAAACTTAGAAAGATAGTCATCTTTTAGCAAAGAGATAACCCATGTTGTCTCTCAGCAATAACAGTTTTAGGCTGTTTTGACCCCACACTTCGAAGGAGTCATAAATCATGGCTTCTCCTGGCCCCATGTTATTTTTGTTGGGTGAGAGAAAATGGGTTATATGAATAGTGCTACTACATAGAAATTATGGAACCACTAGAAATCTTGCCAAATGCATCCTTAATGACACAACAATGATAGGTAAGATGAAAATGATAGATAGATGAAATGCATCCCATTTTATTTAGCACAACTTAGGATGGCACGACTTCTAGATTACACTTTGACCATTCATTTGCTTTATATTACATTATTTAT